>JAAIXJ010000280.1:0-17500 GCA_013403705.1 Heliconius hermathena | reverse complement strand
TTTTTATACTAATAAATTATTTAAAGGTTTTATGTTAGTTATGTTTAATATTATATTTTTACTTTTAGCAATTTATGTTTTTTTGATAATTAAGAGTTTTAGTGTAATCATATCAGCTTCACGCTGTATCCCGCATATAGCAGTGTGTAAGGGTGTACTTTCCGCTGAATTTTTTGAAGCAATGCATGTTGAGTGGTGGAACTCAACGCCGGTTATTTGCTCTGGTACCAGGACGAAGAAATGAAAATAATATTTCATTCAAGTTGAGATCGAACCCACAACCATCGCGTTACAAACCCTTGTGCCCCTCCGACACTATGGCCCAAATGTTTTATCATAATTATAATACGATAAAATATTATTTTATAATGTTATGTTTAGAAAATGCTATTACATTAAATAGTGCTCTACCTGTTTAAATATTTACTTACAGGTGTATTAGAAAGCATGAACTTGTTTCGCCAAAATATTACGAATATCCTCAACTCGTACTTATTTAGAAAACGTATAAAAATTTGAACGCAGCGGGACTCGAACCCGCGCCTCCTGGAAACCGACTACGTTTTCTAAATAAGTATTTTTCTTTCCTAAGTGTGGAATAACACTTTAAAAATGTTTAAAAATAATCCTCAACTCGAATGTTAATAAACATACATTTGCACTAAGTTTGAGTATAATAAAACAAAATATACGAAACAACCTGAACAATTGTTGCAAAATTGTTAATTACAGGTACTCTAACTCAAGCACGGCGGAAATTGACCGTGTTTTTCTTTTTTATTTTAAAAAATCCAACTCAAACATAAAGATCCGAGTCCAATACCGCTTTGTTACAAACGAAATGCAAATCCAGACGTTTCACCCTTTGCCCGGCGCTATATTTAATTCAGGAGCACGGAATGCAGGTAACAATCGCGTAACAACCATGACTGTTGTAAGTGTAAACGAAGGAAAGTACGAAAAATTTTGCCGTCGCTCGGTGGAAGTAAAAAAAAAACAATAAAGTGAAACTCAGCCTTTCTTATTTCCCTTGGCGATGCCCCGCCGACGTTCCCAGTTTCCCCGGAAATGGGAAATATTGCGATAAGGCACATTATAGATTAAACACGTTTCGCGAGCTTAATGCCTTGTTCTGTGATGCCGATAGCATGTGTGCTTTAAAAGTTGTAATGATCTTTCGGTGTAAATAATAGCGACAGATAAGGTTCCTTTGCATAATCCATGAGGATATATCGATTTGTGATTAAATCTGCACTGTCTATATGCTAATGTTAGATGTTTTTCTTATTTGGATACAAAAAAACATCTAAATAGATATATTTGTGTATTCTTGATGGCTAAAGTTATTGTGATATATTATTTTATGGCTATAAATTTAATTTAAAATATGGTTTTTGTTGAGAAGTTTAAGTAATATATATTTTTAGTAATGACATTTTGTTAGTAAATATTAAATAGGAAATTTTCAAATATGATACAAAATATCTACTAACAAGTAATATAATCTATTTCTTTTCGAATCGAAAAACTCAATTGTTATTAATATTACCACGAACAAGTGGAAAAATAAAAAAGAAATACATATAGAAGAATATAAAGTTTTGAAAAAATTTAATAATATACATATATAACTCAACAACTTAGGTAGCATCTCTACCTATGCAGTTGAATGCGAATGCGAATAAAAAATTAAAAAAAACTTTTTTCATACATTTTTTAATGCGTTTAATCCGTGTCCCACATCTCGGCGAAGTGCGCATCGTGCGTGCTGGTAATCGCTATTAGATCAGACTTTAAAGCCACGCACATGCTCCATGCTCGGATTACGTCATGTTGTACCCTTATGTCAGTTTTACTGGTAGGGGTAGCTTGAAAATATTTATTTTCATATTATTATAAAATCAGCGGTCTTAAAAAAAATCTTTGTATATACCTATAGGTATAACTGTAGGATTTTTTGTTTAAAATATATTTTACAATAATTTATTCACAATAATAAAAGACGTTGGACTTTTCAACGTTAATATTTCAAACACTTAATAATTTACTCACTGCAAAATATTATTTCGCGCTAATATATGAGAAAAAAATATATAATAGAAATCATCATCCTAGGACAGCGTTTGACTGTATGCAGGTTGGTTGTAAATTTGATCCCCATTCAGGGAAATAAATTATTTTTATATCTCCGCTGTGGTAAACTGCAGCGTCAATATAAAATGTCTTCCAACCAAGTCAGTTTTAAGTCGAGAATGGAACTCCATTGACACTTGGGTGGTTCTCTCTGACGACCCTGATATGCAAAATATAGTGTGAAGTTGAAAATAAATTCAACAACAGTCTTGCCCTCGCCTTTCAAACGCACATACCAAAAATGAACAGTCGAGGCCAAAGTGTAACACAAGTAGGCGCGCATATGGTAAGACTAATTCCACTGCCCCCTACATGGGGTTGAAATAAAATAAAAACCAAATTAGGGGATGATGTAATGACACACCCCTTCGATTTTTGACAAATTCCATTATACACTTGCATTAGCTACTTTTGGTTTTACAATCCACAATAAGAGGAGATTCATATTTTCAAATAAGCATTTTTTTTCAAATTTAGGTCGTATTTACTCGTTGTCAGCAAAACCAAGGCAAGATCTATTATTATTTTATATATATTTAATTATTAAGTATTAATTATATTTTATAAAATTTTACTGAATTTATTAATTTAAAAGAAAATCTCATACCTACAAAAAAATTAAAATTACCTATAAAAAAATCACGAAAAATCATCAAAATAACCATAAATCTATCGATTCTACGGTAGTCGGTACGGGCCACATGTTACGCAATTTGTAAGAATATCCCGCTGCGAATAAATTATGCTGCGCTAGGACGGTAGGACGCCCCTCCGCTATCACAATCATTACGTATGTAACAAAAGAGGCTGATTGTATAAGTTATTATAACTGATATGGTGCTCGTAATAATTGAGCACAAGTGGCGATATTTGCTAACTAATAAATCATATGTATACATTGTTAAGTAAATAAATTAAATAATATAATGCTTAGAGGCTGTGGTGGCGCAGTGGCACAAACATGTAACTGTGGATTCGATGCCCTTTCAGGGGAATGAATTGTTATTTAATAATATTTTCGTTACTTTGCTCTGGTAACAAGGCAAAGCGCCGCGTTGAGTTCCACCACTCGCACTCGCAATGCCTCAAAAGTTCGGTGGAAAGTGAGAAACGGGGTTTTTTAACACTATTTACCTATCTTGCTATTTAAAAGATAAGTTGAAAAAAAAATGTTTACATAATTTTTTACACTTTGATTCAAAGTAATAAATAAATCTATATGTTAGGTCATTTCCTAGTCGAGACAATTTAGATTTTATTTACATAAATAGTTTTTCATACGGAAAAGCTAGCTTTTTAATTAGCGTATAATAGGATATTCATGACTTTACTAAAAGAATAAAAAATACACGACATGTTGGCTAAAAAATGTATAAATCTATTTTAATTTTTCCAAAGTAACGAAAAATTTAATGAATATTGTCAAAGTCAAAAGACAAATAATTTTATTCAAAATAAGAAGTTCCATGCTTAATTTTATGAACGTCAAATAATTTAATATATAATAATTAAAAAATGTATTGAGATGCAACTGTCAATATATTAATTTCTTTAAACTTTTGTCTTAAGGAGTCTTTGTAAGTAATAGCTCGCTTCATTAATCCAAATATTGATTGAATACCGGCAGCATTACCCCAAAAGCAAAATCCCATAGGACATAATACTATGGAAGTAGTTAAAGTAAACAAGTCTAGCCGTTTCTACGTCAGTTAATAAATTATTAAACTTTAATAAAATAATATAATTTTTTGACCGCGAAAGCTGCTGAGCTAAGTCTATTCGCCAATCTATCAATATCAGGTCTCCATTATAATTTGGAGACAATGTTGATACCGAGAAATACCGTAGAATCGACAGGATCCACGGGTTCCCCATGCAAGAGTACATCGGCTTTAACAATTTCCGTGTTTGGTGTTCTAAACACCATATATTTAATTTTACCATCAATAGTAAGTTATTAACACTGAACCAATGTACTACTTTTTATTATTTACATCGTTATAAACGATTTATCGTCTTTTCATTTTAGAAAATCAATGAAGTCTCATCAGTAAACAATACTATCTCAAGGTTCTTTTCAACAAGATACGGTAAATCATTTATGTATTATACCTATATTAAAAAAAGAGAAAAGGACCAAGAGTAGACCCCTGCGGGATCTCTATGCTGATTACTTACCCAGGATTCAGATTTCTTGCCATTCACATCAACCTTCTGAACTCTTTCAACTAAAGAGATCAGAAAATTGAGTGCATGTCTTCTCATGCCATACAGATGTAGCTTCATGACCAATGTTGAGTGATGAACAAAAAACAAAGCTTTGGTCAAATCACAGAACATGTCAAGAACATCCTACAATCCCTCCCAAGCCTCATATATACTCTTTATAAGACATATACTAGTATCTGTATTTTAGCGACCTTTAGCAAAACGATACTGCTTATCGTACTACTGATCTTTAATTCACATAAGATTATGTGCATTAAAGACATTATATTTTTTGTACGTTTCTTAACATATGATTATGTGAATTAAAGGTCAGTAATATTTGATTCACAATACTGTTTTTCAAAAATCTTGCTAAACGAGGGTAGTATAGATACGGGTCGAAAATTATTGGAATCAGATTTACTACTCGATTTACGAGTAAATATAGGTATGACTTTACTAAATTTCATTAGTCAGGAAACACGCCATACTCACATGTACAATTCCAGAACCTTCACGCGGGATGCCGCACAAGTCAGGGTAAGCTGAGGGTACCTGAGAACTTAGTGTTAACACATTTCGTTTCTATTCCGTTCCATCACTTCCTTTTTCCTCTTTCTATCGAATTCTCGATGCATTGCGTGTTTAGTGGTAATACTCAATACCACGTTTTGCCTATTACCAGAACAAAGAGATGAAAATATTAAATATTTCACGCCCCTGAGTGGGAAGAGAACCCACAGCCGTCGCGTTAACAGTCACATGTTTGTGCCCCTGCGCCACGAGCGCTTCAAATAAATCAGAATAACATTATAATTATAATAGAAAATTGTATTCTCATCTGTCCAAATTCGATTATAAAGTCGAATTAGTGATATCGATAAAACAGTGAAAATGTCCAGACACTCTCTAAATACAATATATTAGTGTTTAGTTTGACAACGATTTGGGAATTGATCGTGAGTTAAGTCACGATTGTTGCAGCCTCCAGAACCGTTCCTATGGGATTCATTAACCGGAACGCTGGACTGATTGCCGTGATGCGGTACGGACGATGGAAATATAAAGAAGATTTATTTTAGTTTACATGTTATATTAAAACATGCAATGCCCGAAAAAAGTGCTTGGAAAGTGAAAAAATGATAAATAAGAATCTTTGTCTACTTTGCATTATGTGGAAAAAGCGTAAAGATAATTTCTTTATCTCTTATTTTTTTTTTGTACATTTCCTAATTTCTCCTTATCTTAATTCCAAGCCAAAAAAAAATTATCAAAGTCGAATGCAACGTGTTAAATAATCTATTATATTTAATCTTAGGTATCTATGCCAAAATGAAAAAAAATCTAAGTAAATTTAAATTAACTTAAAACTTGACATAGAATCTTTTATACAAGACATAGATTTAGCAAGACCAAATAATTAATAAAAACTGCTCCATTAACGATATCGATCCTATAACAATTTGATCCAACAACCCTCTAGCGTATTAAGCCAATAACGCAAAAAAGAGGGGCAAGTCTAAATGAGCCGTCTCCGGTAGCTGGTGAATATTTATGAAGTATCTTGTAGGTACTTGGAGATGGTGCTTATTTAATGTGTTTTCTTTAACTACCGTGTCAGTTTCGAACATTTTTTAAAAAATTGTAGATTAAAATTCTGGTCTTTTTGAAGTCTTTTGTGTAGTGATTAGAACTTATCTGTAATAATATGCGATTATGTAGTATAATTTTTAAGAAATTTGTTATTTTCCTTAGATAATAGTAGCACATGTGTGTCGTCACTCAACGCGCAATGTCCCTTAGATAGAGACCTAATAAAGTGGAGATCGAATGACACTAGATTCCATCCAAATACCCTAAGTAGCAGAAGAAGTAGTGTAAAGTCAAGGAAAATATAATATAGGAGGACCATATCAGTTGTGTTTTATAAAAAAGAAAAATACTAATGGTACTCGAACCCATGCCTTTTCGAATTCTTCCCAGAGCTCTAGGTAATAAAGCCATACGTTCTTATCAATCAATGTTCATTCTTAAGAACAATGTTTTGTTAGTGGGAATACCTATAAATCACGCCAGAGTTGCTAACTACAAAAAATAAGTCGTATTTCTACTTGGTTTCCAAGAGGCGCAGGTTCAAATCCCACTACTATGTATTTTTTTATATTTCCTAAAAAGATATTTTATTTTTGTTAGTATAGAATAATATTAAAAATGTTAAAAATAAATTGTTAAAACCGTACAAGAATTTCGACGTGAATTGATAAGAACATAATAAGACTTGTCTACAGGTTTTCAATAAGCGCGGAATCGAGTCCAGTTTTGTTAAATTTTTAATACATTTTCCAATATCTACACATAATACAAATTAGAATAAACATTTCCTCGAATAGAATAACAAACATTGTAATTATAATAATAATTGTAAATTGAGGCCGGTCGTGACGCAGAGGCACAAAGTGTGACTGTAAAATCGACTGTTTGTACGTTCGATCTCCACTCGACGATGTGAAATATTTATTTACATTTATATTTCTTCGCTCTGGTGTCGAGGGAAAAGCGCGGCGTTGAGTTCCGCCACTCAGCACGTCATGCCTCCAGAAATCGGCGGAAAGTGGGGAACGGAGTGTCTTAACATTAGGTTCCCTCTGCCTACACTGCTGTGTGCGGGATACAGCGTGAAGCTGAAAAAAAAATTGTAAATAAAACTCGACTAGAAATTATACTGAAATATGTAAAGTAAAATTAGCATACGCGATTCGAATTTGACGCATGAACAACTTCCACCAACTAAACCGACCTCAGTTTATTTCTGTGTTATATTCGTCAAAATTACCATATGGCTGCGAAGAGACAATCGCTGAATGTAGGGCTACCATATATTTAAATTTTTACTTTAATAAGCTTTACAAAGTTTGTTTTAAAAATTAAAAAAAATTAAATCAGCTTCACGCTGTATCCCGCACACAGCAGGGTAGGCAGAGGGAACCTAGTGTTAAGACACTCCGTTCCCCACTTTCTGCCGAATTCTGGAGGCATTGCGTGTTGAGTAGCAGAACTCAACACCGCGTTTATTATTTGCTTTAAAAATGTTTAATCAATATTATATATCTTTAAGTAACACAATTTAACATCTTTCGTCTACATAAATAATGTTTTTTAAATATTTTTAGTTACATTTAAAATATGTTCCGTAACTCAAAAAAACGGTTGCTCACACACACAACGGTTGAGCACTTTGTTGTTCGTCTATCGATTCCATCCATGTATAATATAATAGTGTAATATTTGACATTAATTTCAGCTTGATGCCTCCACGCTATCTTCAAATAAATAGGGTTTACAGACGGACAACAAAGTTTTCCTATAAGAATTCTGTTTTTAAACTTACAGATACAGAACCCTAAAAACAATAATAAAACTTCATCAATAATTTCGTATTGTGATTGAAGTTTTTTAATTCTAAACACGTTAATAAAATCAGATGGTATCCCTATCTAGGCGTACCAAGTACAATAAAGCAATTATAACTGTCATATTTCAGCTCCTCTCTATTTACATTTATATTGAAGGGCGCGGCAATCGTCCAATGCGGACTCAATCTCACTTTGAATTTTGGACCTCTCGTTATCAGTTTGAATAAAATCTTCATAAGCGAAATGAATTTAATATTTGAATTATACCTACATATCTTACCTCAAAATAACAACTTAAAGTCTTTCAATAGTTTTTTATATGAATAAATAAATGAGTATCTCAGCATCTTATAACTTACTCTTTATATGATTTTTAATACTTAAAACATAAAATATATTTGTTCTGAATGTGGACCTAATAAAAACTACATTTATGCATACTGAAATTTATAGAAAAAAATAAATTCGTAGTACGTCTAAAATATCACATTCAATATTTTTGTGTAATATATTCTATAAGTTAATTGAAGCCTACGAGGCATACGAGGCCGTCGTAGCGCAATGGGACAGCAATGTTCGATGAAAACGCGATAGTTGTGGGTTCTGTTTCTATTTAGGGAAGTGATTGTGTTTAAAAATATTTTCATACTCTGGTAGGGCAAAGCGTTGAGTTTCATCAACCAACATGTTATTTCTTAAAAATTGGACGGAAAGAGAAGTATAGAGTATTATATAGAGTTATCTCCTACCTGTGGATTCGATCCCCACTCGAGGAGATGAAATATTTACTTAAATTTATATTTCCATTTCTTCGCTCTGGTGTCGAGGTTAAGCGCGGCGTAGAGTTCTGCCACTCAACACGCAATGCCTCTAGAATTCGGCAGAAAGTGAGGAACGGAGTGTCTTAACACTAGGTTCCCTCTGCCTACCCTGCTGTGTGCGGGATATAGCGTGAAGCTGATTTATTTTTATTTATTTTATCTCCTACCTTGCTTTGTGGCCAAATTATTTACTTATGTCGTTATTTAATGACTTCCTCAAAAAATATACCATACAAGCCTCATCTCATACAAATATTTTTTTTTATTAACTATTTACGATCAGACTATTAACTTATCTATCTTTAACAATCTATTACATCTATTATATACAGACATACAATAGATATATATGTAATACACGGTTATATACCTATTGTTAACCTTCCAATATTTGTAAAAAGAGGAATTAGTAAAAATCTTTCTACAGAGATACTAAAAACATAAATAGGTACTAAGCGTATAAAAATTTCGACGTAGCTTGATGCTACGAGCTTGCCTTTGTGGTCAGAGCGCTTGGATGGTTTCCAAGACGCACAGGTTCAAATACCGCAACGTTAAAATATAATTAAAGTTTTCTAAAAAGTTATTTTCTTTCCAAAGAGTGGTATAACACTTTAAAAATTATAAAAATATAAAGTTATCGTCAATGGTGGTGCAGGAGTTCAAATTGGCTTAGGACTCAAAAAGTTTTTTTACTATGATTTCAATTATCTTTCTTTACTGCAACACTAGTTCATTATTGATACATAGTTCATAAAAAAAGCACAAAACGTGTAATACACTACGAATATTCATGCTTTAGTTCTCGGGAAGATTACTTTCTCATTCATATGTCGATACCGTCATTTCCAAGCCCAAGGCACATCTGCGGGTTGAATAAAATCACTAACATATGCGTATTTGCGATTCGGTCCACGTTAGGCTGCACTCTTCGTGATTCCATTTGGGAATTACTGTCGCCACAAACTTACAAATCATTACTTTCATTATAATAGTATGTTTGCACTTATAAACTGTGTGCGTCAATCTGTTCTTCATTAATATTTCCTTGTCAATTTCAAGGTTTCTGTATTATTTAATAATGAAAATGTATGTATTTTAAACATATCACTTAATTCCGTTTCGATTTCGTACTTTTGGGTGTAAATATATATTTCAACAAAGAAATATGACATCTTTCTCGCATTAAGCATTCATCAGATGTTTCCAAAAGTCATGCCCGCGGCCAATAAAAGTTGAAATCCCATGATAAAATAAAAATTCTTAACATGCGGCGTCCAAATAAATAACATTGACAGCATCCGTAATAGCTTTTTCACATTTTCACCGGTCCAAAGAGCGAGGGTACGAATTCTATCCTATTATTGTTTCTGAGAAATTGTTACAGTTTTGAGGAGTGACCAGGCCGTTTTTCTTCCGCGGCTAGTCGGCCGGAATGAAAAATTTTCAAGTTGCCTCCCCAAAATCCCTCGGGTGCCGTAAAACTCAGGCGGCCGGGACAGTCCGCAGTCGGACAGCCGGTGGACAATTTGTCATATTCATATGTTAACGTGACCGTTCGTCTTTTCTTGCAAAAAGTGGATAACTTAATTCTGGGGCTCGGTGGGTTATTCGATTTGTGGACATTCAAATTTCATGTCTTGTTATGGTAATACAGGTGTTGTGTCGCCTCCGGCCTGTCTCTGATCAGGATTTTCGAATAAGACTTTTATTATTTCATATTTTTTCTGTATAAATTTTTGGTTATTTGTTCAGTAGAATTATATAAATTATAGTCTTTCTGATCTGCTTAGATTATTCAGTCACTTTTTGGTACAGTACCTTACAGTTAACAATATAGGCGGAGAATATGGAAATGAGTGACTTTTAAGTAATTTTTTGTTCTTAGCTTATAAAATAAACTACTACCCATCTAGTATGATGAGGAATCGGAAAATGCGAGTCGGACTCGCCCACTGGGGGGTTCTGTATCAAGATCAGGATTGTAGATCAACGGGAAGTACAATTTATAAAAGTTGACACACTTAAATTTGGAGTCATATCTATGCACTAATTTTGTATAAATTGAAAAAAGTATATGTTAGGTATTAATTTCAGCCTAATAACTTAAAGTTATCTTGAAATAAATGGTCTTGACAGACGAACGGACCAATAACAAAGTGGTCTTATAAGGGTTACGTTCTTTTGAGATACGGAATTCTAAATAAAAATTAATATTTCATATAGGCATTTTTTAAAGTAGTTTTATACACACACTAAAGAAAAGAAAAATAATTAGAATAGTTCTTTAACTTATTGCTTATTTAACTAAACGTATGAACAGTTTTCAAGACACAGTTTTGATTTCTACTAGGTTAATATTTTTTATGCCTTTCTAATTATATACAATTAAGTTATTTAATATATTATACTTTAACATACAAAAAATATTACTTCACTTATTATTAAATTCAATTAAATCAGCTTCATGCTGTATCCGGCACACATCAGAGTAGGCAGAGGGAACTTAGTGTTAAAACACTCCGTTCCCCACTTTCCGCTGAATTCTGGTGGCTGTTGAGTAGCGGAACTCAACGCCGCGTATTGCCTTGATACCAGAGCGAAGAAATAGAAATATAAATTAAATAAAATATTTAATTTGTTAGAGTGGGGATGGAACCCACGACCAGTTGCGGGGATCGAACCCACGACGAGTCGCGTTTACCTGTAGTATGAGAAGTAGAGGCCAAGTCGTGGCGTGCCTACGCCACGACTTGGCCTCTACTTCTCATTTAAAGATGATTTCTTCGTTTACTATTATATTCTTACTAATTTAATTCTTATAAATTGAAATTCCAAATAGTAAAAACGAAAAATAATCTCCACCACCACCACCACCATCTAATACAATATACAAAAGTGACCACATCAGTAAGCAGGCCCCGTGTAATATCAATAACAGGGGCAATTGATGACTTGTCCGATTTGTACGGACCACTCGTTTCTCATTCACTTTACGGCACACGTCTCTCCTCGTGGCGTTGGGCTGGTGGTGGATATATTTTTATGCGTTTGGATTTTCTTTTATTTTTTTGAGTAAAATGTTATGTTTGTATTAATTTAAGGTTTTTTTGTATGCTTTTTTATATTAATGATATTAAGTTAGAGAAGAATAGATTTATTTGAATTAATATTATGAAATTTATTGAGTGATGTATGTATATACTTATTTTGTGAATTATATTTTTTTTCTTGGTCTATAACTGAGTGTATGCTATATTTGNCCCTCAACACGCAATGCCTCTAGAATTCGGCAGAAAGTGGGGAACGGTGTGGCTTAACACTAGGTTCCCTCTGCCTACCCTGCTGTGTGCGGGATACAGCGTGAAGCTAATTTAATTTAATTTTTAATTTTAATATATTCTAAACTTTAATAAAAACAAGTATAGACTTCAATCATTACATAAACACGTAAGCTGGGGTCAGCAGGGAGCACTCCAAACAACATTATCATTAAATGACATAATTAAAATTCGTCTCATTACCATACTTATCACTACTATAACGTAAATTAGTTCCTGCGGCGTCATTTTAACGCCCTGGTAAAGTAAACAGACATTTTTGTCACTATATCCAATGAAATTAACTATAGACTAGATGACTTCTAACTTATGACAGACCGACACGCGATCGTGTCACGGTAATGACAGAATAATAAATTATAGCGTAATAAGTTATTATAATGTAAGCTTTAGCTTATATTTTAATAGAGTAAAGCCATCATGGGTGCGGGTAAGTGGGCCTAATATAGCGAATTTACTAAATTAAATGCTAACGGCTTTTAGTAAAAAGGGTTTAATAATTTAGTACTGTTTTGATCTTATCGAATTTGAGGCGCAGCACGGCATTATGGGTTGTCTTATAATGTAAAATGAAAAGATTTTTAGTCATTCGAATGTTTAGATACATACGAATAACTAAAAATCTTTTAACAAATCTTATAACAATATCCTAGCTAGGAGTCATAATTACTCTTTTTTAGTATTTTATTGCTACTCCAATCATATGGTTTTAAAGAATTCAGAAAAACTATTTTGATCTTTTCTGAATATAATCATAAATCGATATTAAATATTTTTTTAGCTTCATGCTAACCTTATATATTAGAGTAAGCAGAGGGAACCAAGTGTTAAACTATTCCATTCCCTCAATTTTAGAGACATTTTGCGTTGAGCGGCGGGACTCAACGGTGTTTTCTGTGGTATGTTCTGGTTGTAAATGACAAAATGAAAATAATTCATTCCCTAAATGAAAATTCATTTTCACACCCATGGTCCACCGTCGACATTGTCGCCGTCAATATAAAGGATGTTAACGTAATTTATTTTTCTCATCTCTATAGATCATTAAAATTTGTCAAGCAGAGAGAACCTGATGAAATATTCTGTTATTCTCTACTTTCTACTCATTCAAAAACATTGTGTAGTAGATTCGAGTGTAGTGAACCTACACCTACCTGATGCAAGTCAACACGTTTCAACTGTGCATCAACTGAATAAATATTAAATGCAAAATTACTATTACTTTTTCGTTTTAAAGGGCACTTAACTCAATAAGCCCCTGTCTTACAGCGTTATAAATTCTAATAGTTTATTTTAGTTTAGTAAACAAATGTGCTTTGTATCCGACTACTTAGTATGCACCCTCGAGACAACTATACTTTCGAATAGTTAATTTTTAATTACAGTTTTAATACTGACGCATCCCATCCAATTACCAAAATAAAATATTAGCTGGATTTTTTAAATCATGTTTCAAAATTTTGAAATTCAACTCATTCAAAATAATATATGAATTTTATTTAGGATCTGTCTTGTTATATTTTGCCAAGTTCATTCCTATTGAATTGAAAATAGCATGTGTTTGGAAGCCAAAACTTTGTTTTCTAATATTAAAATCTTAATCTACCTCTATTTACAGTATGAATAATTACAAATTATTACAAATTACGTCAAACATCTATAATAAAAATCTAATTTCATCATTACTTACTGACCCTTAACAGTAGTAAATGCATTTTCATTTTATTTCCTCATAACGATACAACATATACTAGTATCTTATATTACAATATCTTCAGAAGCTAAAGAAGATTGATCTAAATTTTGACACATATTTACAGAAAACCATCACGATCCAAAAAAAAACCCTTTGAAATTCGAGTCGCAATGTTGCCATCTGATGGAAATCTGAATTCCCCACGCTTTCACCCGATACGCATACGATATGCTATACACTAATGCCACTTGGGATACTGTGAGTAGTGCTTTGTACTCAAAGGCACCTGTTTTTTGTATAAACAGAATCTATTTTCTTTGGTTACACTGATGTATTGATATGGGGCTTTCAACGGTATCTTTCTAAGTAATTTTATTGAAAAAAAACAAGGGTTATACAATGTAATATGATTATTATAATATTTGTAGAACAATAGATTGTTATATAACCAATTGCTATAATTTGAATGTTTGTATGTTACATTTTTACGTAAGAAACTTTTCACATAGGAATTTTCAAGAGAAACTCTGGACTGGACTTGACAGTCTTGACTTGTGTTAAACTGTGAGGCCCTCTGGATGTCTCTGACATAGATAAATGATGCAGTATAAAAAAATAACAAATTTATTTAGAATGTTATATTAAAATATAGCTTAGTTGTAATGTAATCCTAAAATAAGACTGATTTCTTATTTTAGGATTAGATTTTTTTCGTTTGTCTCGTTCAATCGCAACGCTACAACAATTGCAACTCTTCAATCATAACCTTAATTTTATTAGTTACTAGCGATCCAGACGAGGCTTTGCTCGCTTAAATTTATTGTTTTATTTTAGAAAAATTATTTACAAAAATTATAACCTATACGTTCTTCCGATATATCCGCTATAATACTATAAAATTTCAACTAAATCTGTAGTTATTACATGAAAGTGGAACATAAATTCATCCTCACACACTTTCACATTTATAACATTAATAAGAAATGCCAATATCCATTATTGCAATATACAGTGCAACTTAACAGCAACACATTTTTGCAATCATATTTCTAAATTAAAAAAAGGAAATTTGGATTATTTAGTGCGATGTCTACCAAAGTATAACAGAGCATCCTTTAAAAAATCTAATCGTACATAGAAGACTGCATTTTTTAATATAATTCAAAAAGAACGTAACTCCTTTTTAAATAAAATAACCGAATTAGAAACAACATATAAACGCACTTGGCGATACGTAGCCATTTATCAGTCAATAAATATGATAAAAAGTATTATCGGGGCGAAAACGCGCCCGTCGGGACCCAACGCTGGATTATTGTTTTATTTTTACCTTTGCCCAAACGCCACGGTAAATAATATTTTATTTAAAAAACGGTCTATATTAAGATTTATAACCATTGCTTTTAAAGGATGTTCTATTGCATGGGTATTTTTTTGTTTCTATATTTATTTTTCACAGTGGCACAATGCATAGAAATTAGGGAGTTGGAGGTCCTGCGCCATTACCGAGGCCAGTCGTGGCGCAGAGGCATAAGCATGTGACTGTAAATACGGCTATTTGTGGGTTCGATTCCCACTCCATTTCGCGCAAATGAAATATTTAATATTTTCATTTCTTCGCCCTGATATCAAGGCAAAGCGCGGCGTTGAGTTCCGATATTCAACACGCAATACCTCCAGATTTTGGCGGGAAATGGAAAACAGTGTTTTAGCACTAGGTTCCCTTTACCTATCCTGCTATGTGAGGAATACAACGTGAAGCAAAAAAATTGAAAATAAAAAAAAAACATTTCACTTGCCATGTTTTTTTAATCAGTGGATATCGTGAGAAAGTTTTCATTTTAGGCAATAGTCGTAATAATAATAATGGTTTAAACTGTTAAATTCTAGTCTCATAGGTTCAAGCAGTTATTATCTTCTAGTAGAGACTAACTTTCGAAAATAAAGTCTAATAAAACATAAACAATTTGGCAGTGAGGAATTGAATTCATAATCACCGTAGAAAAGTATCTAAAATTCCAGTGAATCACGGAATCTCGTATTATCTCGTCTGGTTATTATACTGACTGTTTCTCAATCTGAAACTCTATTTTGAGAAGACTGAATTTAAGAGATCTTTAAATACTTTAAAAGTACCAATGTCAAAATCATACAGCAAAAATATAATAGTGCAAAGTGAGAATATTTTTAAAAATTTTTAACTTTTCCTTTATGTTATTTTTTTCAGCTTCTTCTTTTCCGCTGAATTGTGAAGGCATTGATTGCCTGTTGAGTGGCGGCACTCAACGACGCGCCCGCGAAAATATTAAATATTTGATTTCCTCAAGTGGGAATCGAAGCCACAACCAGTCGCTTTTACAGTCACAATCAGTGTCTCTGCGCCACGACTGGCCTCAAATTAAATTTATGTTCATTAATATAGGAAATAGGAAAGCAATCTTGTTATTTAAGATCAATCATAGGCTACTTCATAATCCCCTCGACAGACAGGACTTCGCCAGTTAATTAAGTTGACAAGGGTCCGTCCTCTCCATAATCTTAGTCCGGTGTATAGCAAGTGCACGTCCAGATTATTTAATAAACAACTTTATACAGAGGTAAGATTTAGGAATAATTGATATACTAGGTAGATATGGAGAAATATGTAATTTATCAATATTTTGTTTGTTTTTTTGTCTTAAAAATGTATGTATATTTTGTATAAATTAAATTAAATCAGCCTCACTCTGTATCCAGCTCACAACAGGGTAGGCAGAGGAAACCTAGTGGAAATATAAACTAAAATAAATATTTCTTTCCATCGAGGGAAGATAGATTGCTTAAAATTTTTAAAATTAATATTTTAATATGCTTAAAACTGTTTGTGCTTAATTTTTATTATAAAACGCCATATTTAATGTATCCAAAGTTCTAAATCCATATCAAGATCATAATCGTGATTAAATAAAAAGAAACAGGTTTATGAGGTTTATGAGGCCAGTAGTAGCGCGTTACTAGGTGTGACTGTAAAACCGACTGGTTGTGGGTTCGATCCCCACTCGAGGAGATGAAATATTTACTTAAATTTATATTTCCATTTCTTCGCTCTGGTGTCGAGGTTAAGCGCGGCGTTGAGTTCTGCCACTCAACACGCAATGCCTCCAGAATTCGGCAGAAAGTGGGGAACGGAGTGTCTTAACACTAGGTTCCCTCTGCCTACCCTGCTGTGTGCGGGATACAGCGTGAAGCTGATTTATTTTAAAAACAGGTTTATCTATCTCAAAAACTAGATAACTGTACACAGAGAGCTCATTCTGAAAATCCCACACCCACAACCAAATATTGTCCGGCCGCCCTTGCAATCCCTTGCAATTTCACAATAACGATTAACCTCAGCCAATAAAGGGAAGTACTAATTTTTAGTTCAAACAAAGCGGCCCCATTGTCGCCGATAGTGGCAATAACGTAATATTTACTTATTGTAAACTCACATGACAGGTGCCCTAATGGGCGGTATAACATGGCGGGCGCGGCAACGGTACTGCTCCCATAGATTATTTATATTTCTGCAGAAGATACATTACTTTTTAAGATATAAATTTATTATAAAGATATGTAGTCCAGTTGAGGCCAGTCGTGGCGCAGGGGCACAATTGTGTGATTGTAAACGTGACTGGTTATGGATTCGATTCCCACTCGAAAAAATTAAATATTATATTTTGTAAATTATAATTTCATTTCTCCGCTCTGTTCTCGAAACAAAACGCAGTTCAGTTGTGTCGTTCAAATACCTTCAGTATTTATCGGAAATTAGGAAAAACTAGACTCCCTTTGCGCTTACTTTGCTACAGGCGGCATACAGCTTAAAACTGTATAGCGGTTTTTGTGAACTACGCTATTTAATAATAT
>JAAIXJ010000352.1:308286-340292 GCA_013403705.1 Heliconius hermathena | reverse complement strand
AAAAAAAAAAAAAAAAAAAAAGAAAATTTTCATTGTTATTTTGTTTAATTTTCAGTCTGCATTTTAAGGCACAGTAATTAAAAGTTTAAAGTTTATTTATTATTATTATGCGATAAAATATATATGCTTTAACCGATAATATCTAGGGGGATTAAAACACCAAACTGATTACAAAATGTACTACATTTGAAAAAAGAACCTGAAATGTTGTTTTTAGAATCACGCTGTATCCCGCATATAGGCAGAGGGGATTAACAGAGTTAAGCCACGCACCGTCCAATTTTTGAGACTTTGCGTGTAGAGTGGCAGAACTCAACGCTGCGCTTTCTTTTATAGTCAATGCCAGAAAATTAAATTAATCCAATCCGCTGAATGGAGGTCATAACAGCCGCGATTACAGACTCTGTGCCGCTACGCCACAACGACCCAACTAAAGAATAATCCATAATTGTAAAATTGTACCAAAATCGATAAAATATATATGAATAATTGTAAAAACTAATTATTACAAAGCTGTGTAATATGCGAATAAATTATCTTTGTCATGTATGTATATTATTTTGTTCATTAAACGGCCATTTCGTTGTAGGGGCGGCCATTTTGCGTGTCCCCGTTGCGTTCTGGAATCCCGTTGACGCCATTTTGGTGTCCACGGGAGCTTAACTGTCAAAGATCTGGAAATAATTATAGTAACATAAGCATTTGAATAATAAAAATAACAATAAAAAAAACTTCAATAGTGTAGAATGCATAACAATTTTAGCAAATAAAATTATTATTGCGATGCTTGCATAGTTCTGTTGAGATACTTCATCTAATAAATATTTAATCTTTGTAGATTTGGTTAACTTGGCGATTGGATAAGGGGGTCCTTCCTATACTAAAGTTAGTCCTGCTAAACTTAACGAAATAAAATACAGCTTAACATGTTTTCTGAGTAGAAATCGAACCTACAACTACTGTGTACAATTCATTAAAGTTACATAAATAATAATATATAAGAAAATCCATACTCATAGTCTCCTGTTGCAGTTCTAATTTGTACGCGGGGTTGTCGTAAGGCGGTAAAGATGACTCGCGGGGCGCTGATGGTACCGCTGGAACGACAAATAAATAAAAAAACTAGTCAAATGTGAGTCGGACTCGAAAGTAAGATTATATTTTCAAAAATGATTGAGATATTAAATATTAAAAGTACGGCATCTTGGTGCTTGCATACTTCGGTTCATTGTGCTCTCGCGGTTTCGTTATTATTCCGCTACTGCGTGACGTGAGGTCGTGTCTCAACGAAATGCAAATTTTAAAAAGCGGTGAAACTTTGCCACGTTGTAATTTTGGAAATCCTGGCCCGATTTTGATGAAACAAAAACTATTATTTTCTGCATGAGTAAGCGCATTAATTGTTATAGTAAAATTTTGATGGGTTGGTGTAACTCATTCGAACCAAGTACGCATATACATTACAATTAAATAGAGATGAAGTGTCTCTATATTCAACCAGCGTAGTGTGGAAGTTTGTCACATTGCTAACGGCATTGGTAGCACGTGTACTCACTAGTGATGGCCACGGAGCGCGGGCGGTGGCGGCGCAGCAGCACGAGCAGCAGCAGCACGGCGGCCAGCGCCGCCAGCGCCGCCACCGCGCCCGTCGCCACCAGCGCGCCGTAGTAGTCCCCGCCCCCGCCGCCGCCCCCGCCGCGCCGCACCGACGACGCCTCTAGCGTGTCTGCAAGCACGCTCGTTTGTATTGCGTGTGGGTTCAAATCCCATTGGAGGAACATTCATTATTTCATATTGAAATTTCTTCGCTCTGGTAAAGAGGCAAAACGCGTCGTTGAGTTCCGCTTCTCAACACGCAATGCCTCAAGAAGATAGCGAAAAATGAAGAACGGAAATGTCGAAATAAGAACGAAATATCTAAACACATTGTTCCCAGGCTCCCTCTCTATACCCTGCTACGCGTGAAATACAGTTTAAAGCTAAAAAAATATAATTAATATAATCTATACATATTAAAATAATTCTAACCAAACCGAAACCAATGAATTTTAATTTTTTTATCATTCTGACAGGTTGTCTATAAATCTATGCAAACTAATCCCCAAAACAGCTTTACCAATTTCAATAAAATTTTCACTATTGTACCAATATTGAAAATTTTCATATCAATATTTAGTTTAACAAAATTGCTTTAAGCGGGCGAAGCCACAAACAGGTCACTGGTGTAATATTTAACTTTGTATATATCGTAACAAAATTAAGTAATTTTAAGTTTGTGTTCCAATACAAATAAACCCATTCAAAATAAGTTATAATATAAAATCACTTACTGTCAATGGGCTCTTCGGAGTCCAATGATTTTGTATGTATATCTAACACATTACTAGTTTTCACTTTGCCGTTCGTGAGGAACAGTTCCAACCACACGCGGCATCTGAAATAAAATAAAATTAATATAATTATTTTGGACTTATAAAATGAAATAGATTTTTTTGTCTCTATCACTCACAATGAGAGAGTTATATAGGTTACAATCATTAGCGAAAAGGTCCAGGGGGTGCCCTGACTAATATCTGTCCGATATTTGTTCTTGGACATACGGGTACACGACATAGAATCCTCGAGCCACCACTTGTTATAAAACCATCCAGCCCATAAAAGTGGTGGTGTTTTTTCTTGATCCTCCCCCCATTTTCCCACCTTTCCCTTCTAGATATCCCCCCTTTTCTATCTGTCCTACTCGCCTTGGTCTTTCCTCACAAAGGGTTTGGGAGCAGTATGAAGAGGTTCTATTTGCTATGACGGTATAGTGGTACCGAAGTGGTTTTAATTGGACTTGAAGAGTTACGGCGAAAGCCTGACGGTGGTGGTTCCTGAATAGACCGACTTCAGGCAGAGGTGAAAAGTCATAATCTTTCGATTTACTGCTCATGATGCTTGGTAATCGAGCTCAGTCGGCAATCATTGCGTCGGGCAGGCGAGTTCTTGGCCTTTCTAAGGGAGGACGTCTCTACGACAAGGATACATAGTGGTGGAATGTCAAGGTGCAGGTGATAGCTCGTGAAAAGAGGTTGCCTTTAAAAAGTGGCAGCAATCCAACTTTCCTGAAGATAGACTGGAGTACATAGTAGCGAAACGTACCGATAAACACTACTATATGATAAACTTGAAATGAAGACGCTGAGGTGGATGTGCGGCGTAACGCGGTCTGACGGATATACGCAAAACATTCTTTCGAAATTTTGGAGTCTGTGACGTAGTGGATAAGTTCCAAGAGCGTCGCTTGAGATGATAAGATCACGTGGCACGTCGGCCTAGGAACTATCTCGGATGTCTGTATCTGGAGTGAGACCTCTCCGACGCCCTTGGAAGACGCTAAAGATGCAAAGTGGAGTAGGCTGAGTAGGAAGGCAGATCTTGGCAATAGCTAGAATTAATGCCAGGATGAAGATAATCTTTAACGTAAAGGTTAATAGCTAATCGACATGTTAGTTTGAAAGTGTAAGTTTCAGGTCCAAGGTAGTGTGTGGTGTAGTACACGCAAACGGACCACGAGAACTGTACTGCTGCAGCACTCACTTGGAATCAGGCTCCAGCCCCGTGAGCGTGATGCTAGTAGGTCCGTCCCTGTCGGCCAGCTTGAAGGTGTCGGTCTCGGCGCCGCGGCAGGAGTGCGCGGCGCGGTACACGCGCACCCAGCGCCCCGCCGGCGCCGGCGCGCCCGCCCACGACAGCCGCGCCGCCGTCGCGCCCACCGCCGCCGCCGATATGCTCACCGAGAAGTTGTACGGGTCTGGAACGTTGCCATTTTTTTATGTTTAGTTACTTTTTAATGGATACATTTTTTTTGGCTAAAATTGATGATATAATTGCATTATTTCATAATTTTTTATTTTAACCAGCATCACGCTGTATCCCGCACACAACAGGATAGGCAGAGGGAACTTAGTGTTAAGATACTCCGTTCCCCATTTTCTGGCGAATTCTGAAGGCATTGCGTGTTGAGTGGCAAAACTCAACGCCGCGCTTTTCCTCGACACCAGAGTGAAGAAATGGAAATATAAATTTAAGTAAATATTTCATCTCCTCGAGTAGGGATCAATCCCACAACTAATCGGTTTTACAGTCACATTTTGTGCCCCTGTGCCACGACTGACCTTATTTTAACATGTAGACTATTTAGAAAATATTGTTCCGATATTTTTTTTAAATAATTATAATAAAAATTACATTGTACAAACTGCATAAAATATAGAGTCACCGTATAAAGACATTTTAACTTACGTGTCTTACCGTACCTAAAGATATTTCCTGAGAGGACTTTGATTTTAGCTTTAAACAGATATATTCATGTAAATAATTTCTGGCGTAGTATTTTGGAGTGGACATGGTTCCTCTCTACCTACGCCCATACGTGTAAACATTTATGAAATTAATTTGACTAATATAATAATTATAATATAAGCACTTGCTGTAAACATATTATTAAACAGATGCGGTAACGTACCGAGATAGGGCAGGGTGGTGAAGTGCACGGCGGCGGGGTCGTAGAGCTCGCGGGCGGCGCGCGGCGGCGGCGCCAGCACCAGCGCGGCCTCGTAGCGGCTCTGCGCGCGCAGCTCGGCCAGCAGCGCGCCGCCGCGGCTGTGGTGCAGCAGCTCCGTCGTGCTGTAGATGGGCGTGCCCACCGGACGGTATCTGCGGGGGGGAGCGGCTACTGCGGTTACATTTATTGCTAATTCGGTGGAAAGTGGGGAACGGAGTGTTTTAACAATAAATTTCATCTGCCTACACTTCTCTATGCGGGATACAGCGTGAAGCGTATATATAACATTTAAAAAATACTTCATAAAATATTTACACTGATGTCGTGAATATTAAAATCCAAGTACAAAGATTAGCTCAATTTTCAATTAAAATTTAAGTTAAATTAATGAGAAAACAGCAGAAACTGAAAAGTTTCGGAACAGAAAGTAGTTAATATATACAACGCTATAATCTACTAAATACTTTTATTTATAATTAAGAACATATTAAAATTTCATTTTGATTTAATTCTTACATAAAAAAATATCCTTTAGAAATAACAAAAAGTATATATGACTGACCTGACTTGTACACTATCGATGTACTGCAGCTCATCCTCAGTGAAGTGTCGCCAGCTCAAGTACGCGGTGGTGTCGTTGACCTCCACCACTGTTAACTTGCTATCGATTTGCTTGCGTTTTTCTTCTGGTGGTAGGACCTAAATAGTTATTATGTTTAAATACAATTAAAACATATATTTTTTTAATTTCATGTTCTTTTCCAAATGTCAGTATATAATATTAGTATCAGGGTAGATAAAGTAGATAATTCACAATCCCGTATGGGATCGATCCCGTAATCGATGTGTTTACAATCAAACCTTTTTAACAACAAATTACATATAAAACAAAATATTAAAAAAAAACTGATGTAACTGTAATGCGACAATTGTGGGTTCGATGCTCTCTCGAGAGAATTAATTATTATTTCTTAATATTTTTATTTCTTCGCTCTGGCACCAAGGCAAAAGCTCGGCATTGAGTTTCACCACTCAAGGTGTTGATTGCCTCGAAAAATTCGGTGGTAAGTGGGAAACAGAGTGTCTTATCATTTTGTTCCCACTGCCTAGCCTGTTGTGTGTGGGATACAAAGTGAAGCTAATAAAAAAAATACACATAAAATACTTACAGTAGGCATGTCCTGTGTACGCAACGTGTAAATCTCACTTTCAGGTTCAACAGGTAAGTTGTGTAAGTAGAGCTTGCCTCGTATCTTGTAAGTCGTGGAAGGCTTCAGTCCGGTCAGTCTGAACTCTAGACGAGGCGTCGTCAAAATCTCATCCGCTGGCGCAAACACCTGAGAGTACCATTGCGTTATGTCTTCGTCTCTGAAAATAATTAAGGAGTTCATGCCATTAAGAGTAAAATAATAAATAATTCTTTTTTTCAGCTTCACGCTGAATCGCGCATATCGCAAGGTAGGCAGATTAAACTTAGTGTTAACTGTTAAGATACACGGGGAACGGACGGTTTTTTTTTAATTTCAGGAATCAATCCCACGATCGCAGTTACAGTCTACAGCTTGTGTTGTTCTTGCGACATGACAGCCTCATAAAATATAAAATAAATATAAAATAAAATTTAAAGTCTTTAACCGGATAAACTATGATGTACTATAGAAAATACATTTTAGAAACTCAACAACCGAACTTTAATTTACACAATGGTCACATATGGTAGTACGAGGTGGCATTCGTGTTGATACAATAGGCTATTTGACTGTTTTTTTTTTATTTTTTAATGATAACTGTTAATATTGTAATTCTTTTCTTAGGTGTCTAAAATACTGTGTTTTTTTTTAAAACTGTAGATTATAATTATTTAGAATATGTAAAAATTTCAAAAACCAAAAATCTTATCATCCCCATTGTATGGGATATTTTATTGTATCATTGATTTTTCATAAATGATTTTCTTTTAAAAAATATAAAATTATATTGATTTTTAACATATTTTTTTAAAACTATATATAATGAAAATACTTACGCGGTATCCGTATATCTCAAGTCCACACTGCCACGAAGACCAACTAGAACTGGCGGTAGACCGAATAGCATTTTAATACTTGTGGGCGAATCCGCTTGAAGTGATAGCACTTGTAACTTCTTATTATCATCATGCCCACCATAATTGGGTATGGGCAGACCTGGAGGAAGTCCAGGGATAGGGTCCAGAGGATTCATTGGACGGTGTATGTTATTTTGTTCGTAGTCAGTATCTTCAGGATAGTGGTCGTTTGTAGGTACTGTTGGAAGGAACGGCGGCTGCGTTTGTGGCGGTATGTTCGGTATACCTGGTGGCATATGACCTGCAATTTTTTTTATTACATATTATACAAACATTTTTTATTACTTATATTCTGTAGATGGAAATTACATAAACAAGTCACTCCAAGGTTGAAAGATTAGAGCAGCCAAAAACAATGTATTAATACACTAAGAGACCTGACATGCAGATTTAGCCATTCAGGTTAAAAACCTAGGTGCCAGGATAGGCAGGAGGAACATGGGTAAATAATGTTTAGACACTCCGTTCCCATTAAGACACTTCCGTTTCCCACTTTCCATTGAATTCTGGAGACATTGCGTGTTGAGTGGCAGAACTCAACAACATGGTTTTGCCTTAACACCAGAGCAAAGAAATGAAAATATTAAATACTTATTTTGCTCGAGTGGGAATCGAAACCACTACCTGTCACATTTATAGTCACACGCTTGTGTCCCTGTGCCACGACTGGCATCAGTTAAACTATCATAAGATATTCCTTTAAATGATCTACATATGTATACGTGGCCAGTTGTGGCACAGAGGCATGAAGTGTGACTGTAAACGCGACTGGTTGTGGGTTCGGTTCCCACTCGAGCAAATGAAATAATTATTTAATTTTATATTTTCATTCTTTAGCTCAAGTATCCAGGCAAAGCGTGGCATTGTGTTCCGCCACTCAACACGCAATGCCTCCAATATTTTGCGGAAAGTGGGGAATGGAGTGTCTTAACACTAGGTTCCCTCTGCCTACTCTGCAGTGTGCGGGATACAGCTGAAGATGATTTGATTAAATATACTTTTGCTGAATAATATTAAAAGTAAATAAGACCAAAAACAAACATTTTTGAAAATTGAAAGTTTTTAATATATGATAAATTCTTATTGTTTAAACAAGTGATATGTATATAGTACATATGTTTGTTTTGAGTCAAATTACCTTACTATTACTTTCTCTTTTTGTATTGTACATTAATGTATAGATCGAGCATTTACTTTATTAAAAAAAGATAAAAAATGAAAACAATAGATATATAGTTAATAGTAATATAGTTTAAGTAGCTAATTGTGTTAGTAGTATAAAAAAGCTGTGTGGAATGGTTGTTGCGGTTAGCTAATTACTGTTATGAGCGTAGAGTCGGTCACCAAAGAAAGTCGATGTCTGTCGGAAGTATTAAGGCCATAAAAGATTTTAGGCAAGGTCACTGACCTGCCGTCATTGTACCGTGGCTTTTATCCGCCGATCGTCCAAGATTTTTATTTGTGTCCGATTCTAATTCCATTTGATTGAGGAGGTGTTCCAGATCGAGGGATGAGTATGTTCTCGTGGGAACTTTTGGGATGGTCAAGGGTGAGTAAATCAATTTTTCGTCGTTTCCGATTTGGGGTACAGCTTTTAAAAGTACTGTTTCATAGGGATTGGGTTCTTTAACAAGAAGTTGCGTTTGAGGATTTTTGGCCCAAACTGTCTTTAAGTCTGTCGGTTTGGCTTTCAAGTCTTTATTTTTTACCACAGCGATGTGCTTGGTAGGAATGTTGTGAATAATTTGGTGGTGAAGATTTTTGTACGTCGGAGATGATTTAGTCTTATTGAATTCAAATGCAGGTTTAAAGTAACTTTGTGGAGATATGTCAGTTTTATCGACAAAAGGACTGAAATAATTTATGTTCTTATATTGAGGTAACGGCATTCTCTCAACAGATGTATCGCCGTTCATTTGTTTGACAAAAGCGTCGTGAGAATTCAAAGCGGTCAGTTTGCTATCTTTACCATATTGAGATTGTCCAACGACGTCGTGTAATTTATCATCAGATGCAATAATATTAAATGGTTTAGGGTTTTGTAAGTGTTTATTATTAAGGATATAAGAATTCATATAAGTGTTTACGAATGGGTTAAAAGATGAAGGTTTAGCTGAATTGGTTGATACTGCAGAGTTCTCCTCCATACTGTTAACTACAAAAGGTGGTTCGGGATGAATAACTTTGTATGGAGCGTCAATATCTTCTGGAGTAAACACAGTTATGTTTTCACCCAGAAAATGCTTAGGAAACATGTTTTCATTTTTGGATGTATCATTCATAGTTAAAGTTTTAAAATATTTTGGGAGGCCAGTTTTAATAGGAGTAAAACGTCCGTAAAATTCAGTTATTTTTGTTGTAGTGGGAGGGGTGGGGAGGAATGTGTTGATGTTTGATGGGGCGGGAGTGATAGGTGTCACATAGTTCACAGTCTGAGATCGTGTCGGCGTATAGGTCTGATAAGTGGCGTTCATGTTCCCAGCTGCAAGCAATAATGTGTGGTGATGGTACATGCAATGAAATGAAAATCATTTATATACTTGCTGAGGGCTTGTTCACTGGAAAAGGTATTAATAATAATAAAAGGCTTCTATTACAACTAAATTTATACCATAAAATGTAAAAAAGCGAATTATACTAAAATTTTAACTGTTTCTGTAAGATGCTATTACAAAAATGTTGCTGACTGAGTATTTCTAATATGTAAGTAAGATTCCATATCACACAATTATAGAGAACTAGTTTAAACTTGAGATGAATTGAATAATTAATTTTTCACATATGTATGATATTAACACAATGACAAGTCAACTTAAAAAACAAAAACTTGCTAATTGGATGATGATGATCATTGATGATTTCACTTAGAATAGCATTGCTAAACGTATAAAGCCCAGCACTCACCGTGCGGCGCGCAGCCCCACACCTGGCAGCAGTCGTCGTGGGAGGCGTTGACGGGCGCGGGGCGCGCGGGCGGCGCACAGCGCAGCTGCGGCGGCGGCAGCGCGGGCAGCGGCGCGCACGCCGCCTGGCAGTCCAGCTCGCCGTTCTCGCAGAAGCAGTGCTGCTCGCAGCCGCTCAGCGAGACGGGCACTTCGCTCCAGTTCGGTATGCTGTGTCAAATAAAACTGCTCTAATGCGAGACGAACCAACGGAAAATATGTAAAAATTTAAATACACAGCTTACAGCGTTAAGTATAAATGAGTAGCTATTTCGTCTTATCATTCGCAAATTTGAAAGGAATCAGATAAACAACAGAATTTGTGATATTATAACATCTATTATTTCAATTTATTGTATTCATCAATTCAAAACTAAAAAACAATGTTACTTCGAATTGGAGTTTACCCATAAATATCACTTTCAATTACCAAAACTACGTCATCACCTACACCTCAAATTTATAGCCATAAGGAAAAGAAAACTATGAGAAAAAAAGCAATGCTTACGCCTTCAAGCCTATTGCTTAACCAAAGTTATATTATAAATTCGAAATCAACTGTCTGTCTGTCGGTCTGTGACGTAATCATGGCCAAACCGTCGATCTGATTGTGATAAAATTACCTATAGAGATACTTGTGGGACTTAGAATGTATATAAGCTACGTTTTTTCTACAAATTTTGTTGTTTCACGAAAATAAGCTTTCCGGACATTTACTTGGTATGCGCTGGCTCTATCTTATCAAACATATAAAAACAAAAATGTTATCCTTTAAAAACCCTATAAAAACGTCTGCGATGGTACATGTTTATCTCTGAAGATTTAGCCACAGTAAGTATTTTAATTTATTTAATTTAAATTCTTCTGGTTATTGTTAATGTATTTTCTATATTTTGGTATTAATCCTTACAAAATAAATATAATAAGGAATTTTTGGCATTTTTAAATGTTTATTTTTGGTTGATAATACAGCTGGTTGTTTTGATCCACTCACGCGACGCCCTTGTAGTGGCAGGTGCCGTCGCTGAGGCAGCGCGCGGCGCGCGGGCAGCAGGCGGGCGGCGCGGCGGGCGGGCTGGGCGCCCAGCGCACGCAGCCGCGCGCCACCAGCTCCAGCCCCACGTGCGTGGGGCACTGCAGCGCCGCGCACGAGCGCGCCCCGGCGCCCGTGCACTCGCACAGCTCCTTGCAGCCTATGTGGAACTCCTCACCTGATACGCATGGAACACAGACATTTCTTTCTCTATTAATCAGAAATATCAAAGTTAAGATAAAACGGAACAAATAGGATGTTTCATATTTAATGAGTATCCATGAAAAATATTCAAATAGTATTGGGTACAGATATATTATTTCAATAATTTATAAATTATTTTTTGTGTTCTTTTCTAATAATTATTAAATTTTACAACACAAAAGAAGTTATGTATATTTTTCTTTTCATGTAATTTGATGGTTATTTGTGAGACATACAATATAGTCAATTAAATCTTGTCAAATTAAATCTGTTTAAAACATATCATAAAACAAAACAACTTTCTTACCAACATTATAAAATTGTCCATCGTGATAGCACCCAATTTTTCCATTAAAACCTTCCTCATCTGGCACTTCATTGCCAACATCCGTTGCAGTTACGGTGAAATTGAACTTAGTTCCCGTTTCTTTTGTCTTTAAGACATAATCTTTACCACCTTCCAAGTTTAATATTAGATTGGAATATTTTAATTCTATATCGTGGAATGTGTTTCCACCATCACTGCTCAACAGAAGATGTATAGGATCTTCGCTATTATTGGCATGCATCAAATTAACTTGAACGGTATTATTTTGTAATACTTTGATAGATCCTATTGGTTCTGCGAGTACGAGTGGTCTTTCTGGTATTGAGATACCTTCAGCTCTCTTTGATATCTTAAACAATGTTATATTTATATATAACACACATTTTATTTAGTGTAATATAAGAAATACATTTTAGGAGATTAAAGTTTTCCTTCAATCATCTATCAATCAGAGATATATTATAATTAGATAAAAACCCTAAATACAAGTAAATTTATTTAAGAAAGCTATATATTAAAGAACTTACTTCAGTAGTAGTTGAAGTTGAAGTGGCATTCTCTTGTTCTTCGTGAGCGTCGTGCGACACGTCGCATATTTGCATCTCGCAGCACTCGTCCGCAGGGTCTTGTACGTTGATGCAAACGTCGGATTGTGGTAAAGGTTTACATCTAAAATTTTATAATTTCTAGAATAGTTATTTGTATGTTAAATTAACTCTTCTATAAGTTGTATAAATTTGATAGTTTCAACACAACACGTTTAAAAAAGAGAAAGACTAGTATTATTTAAAGTTTCGTCTCTTAATAGTTTCTAAATGTTGGTGGATTTGCTCTAGATCTTAATCAATTAATGTTTTTTTTTTATTTTTCAGCTTCATGCTGTATCCCGCATACTGCAGGATAGGCAGTGGGAACCTAGTGTTAGGACACTCCGTTCCCCACATTCTGCCGAATTCTGGAGGCATTGGGTGTTGAGTGGCAGACCTCAACGCCGCGCTTGTCCTCGACAACAGAGCGAAGAAATGGAAATATACATTTAAGTAAATATTTCATATCCTCGAGTGGGGATCGAACCCACAACCAGTCGGTTTTACAGTCACACCTCGTGCCGCTGCGCCACGACTGGCCTTAAATCTATCTTTAATAAAATAATGAAAAATAAAATCTATAGAAATATAATGAAAAATAAAATAATGAATCATGAGTCTCCAAGCATTATATCATTATGGTGTATCACCTCGGCCTGCAAGTGACGACGGAGTTCCGTTCGCAAGAGCACGTCTGCTCGCACCCGATGTGCCAACTCTCGCCCACCGGGTACGTGTCGTTGCCGTATCGACATAGCTCCATTGGTGGTTTTGGTTCTAGAAAAACGTGTTAAATGTTAGATAATTAAGTTAAAATAATTAAACGTGTTAAGTTAATGCATACATATATATTTACTTAATCCCGGTTTCTATTGTGAAAGAGAGATAAGCGAGTAATGCTTCGGCAGAACGGACTCTTTTTAAATAAAGTCAGTTTACATTTCCAGCAACAAAGAGTTTTGTATTTTATAGTTATTTTCCTCCGCACTCTAAATATACTAATGAAATCTTTGAAGTCTCAAACCCACCATACCAGAGGGCAAGATACAGTTAGCTAATTCTGCAGGCATCCAGGGCAGTACGCGAGGAAATTAAGAAATCGTTGGCGGTAGTTTGATATAATAATTATGTCAACTGACAGACGAATGCCACCTTAGTCTACCCGTGACCACGGACTACTGCAAAGTGTTCGTCAAACGTCGGGTTCCCAAAAATGTATAATACAAAATATACGCGATTAATCCGGTTAAAATAGTTTCATTCAAAATGTATAATAATCGTGGAAATCAAAGAACTTATTTTTTAGACAAAATATGTTTTCCTTCAAACACCCTAAGATTATATCTCAAATAAAAAAAACACGTAAACACCAACAAGCCTATTATTAAAATAAAAACAAACAATAACCAATCCCTTTGAACAATAACTACCTCCATTGTTATTAACGCAAGCGACGATGGAGCAGCAGTCGTCCACCGGTGACTCGAAGCAGAGGGGGTCGTTGAGGCGTCTCCCGCGACGAATGAAGGGGTGCTTGCACCTCGGCGAGCACTCGAACGCCCCGGTTGGTGTACATTCACATGTCTCTTCGCAACCACGGTCTATGTGCTCGCCGATCTACATTTATTTAAATTCATAAATATACTGTTGATAATATTTATTATTAGACTATTTAGTCTTACTCATAACAAAAATGTAATAAAGATTTATGAAAACCTTATTTTACAAACCTACTCCTTTTTTATAAAATAAGGTTTTCATTATACAAATTTTATTACAACGTATTAATTTATTTAAAGGAAAAATTATTAATTATTCTGTTAGACAATTGATATTTTTTTTATAGAATATCTATCTACTAGAGGCCGGTCGTGGCGCAGCGGCACGAGGTGTGACTGCAAAACCGACCGGTTGTAGGTTCGATCCCCACTCGAGGAGATGAAATATTTACTTAAATTTATATTTCCATTTCTTCGCTCTGGTGTCGAGGTTAAGCGCGGCGTTGAGTTCTGCCACTCAACACGCAATGCCTCCAGAATTCGGCAGAAAGTGGGGAACGGAGTGTCTTAACACTAGGTTCCCTCTGCCTACCCTGCTGTGTGCGGGATACAGCGTGAAGCTAATTTTTTTTATTTTTATTTTATCTATCTATTTACATTCATGCAACAACTAAATTAAAATAAATATTTCTATCTCAATTAAATATATAATTGAAGTCTCACCTTATATGTAACCCCACCTTCCTTACATGTCTCTATTTCTTCAGATTTATCAGAACTTAGCAGTGGATTAAAAGGTTTTTGTAAGTTAGAGTAAAACTTTTCGGGAATTTGTTTATTTCTGGAATTAATACCGTAATCTCTCGGTGATTCCTCTTCATCTTCATCTAAGTTTACATCACTAAGATCATCAATCGTCTTCTTGATTCCTTTTGTTTGATTATGCAATACATTTGCAAAGTTTTGTAGTTCATCTACGTTTAAATTAAGCAGTCTTGGCTTAGGCTTGGCAGCTTCCTCAGTAACTTCATTGACTTCGGTTGTAATTTGTACTTCAGTTTTGTTTATATGACTTTCTTCAGCATTTGGTGTAGATCGTGTAGGACTTGGAGTAGTCGAAGTGATCTCTGCATCAGGTACCATCGACGGGAAAGATGATGCTACGTCTTCATCTTCCCCGGTTAATTTACCTATGAAACGAAAAAAAAAAATTATTGAATATATTTATTTATGGGCATTCTACCAAAACAACGTGTGGTATAAATATGAAAAACTTTTACAAAATCACAACAAATGTTGTAAAAGTTGAATACCTTAATAGTGATTTGAAATGATAGTAAATTATACATATTGAAAAGTTTCAAGCTAAAGTTGGTCACTCGTACACTCCGTTACTGACTGACTATACATATAATCTAATAAAGAACCATTCGACTTTCCAATCCTTTAAATTGTTTATAGAAGATATATTTTAATTTATAAGCCCTTTATTCCATAAAAAAAATGAACAATGACGTCGGGACGGCCTTATCTAATTGTCCATAGTAAATCCGAATAACGTAACTATCATAAACAATATATATATTTCCTTATAGTATTTACCAGTTTTGGATGTATGTACTTATAAACTTTTAGGTTTTATAAAATAACGAGGGTCAGGCTGTTATGGGCTCTCCCACTATGATAATATCCTACTTCATTGAATTGTATAAGAGACAACCAAAAGTGTAAATCGACAAAACAAAAATTGTCTCATCATATCTATAGCAATGTACTGTTAATAACGAATTTACTGCTACTCTCAAAAAGTCAATATCAGCTTAAATTAAAACTTTATGTTAAATGGTTAAATAAGCTTAAACTCCAAAGAGTAAACGTTTTAAATAGATTTCAGTTTTTTAACATTTTTTCAAGTGTTATTCCACACTTAGAAAAGAAAAATACTTATTTAGAAAACGTATAAAAATTTGAACGTACCGGGACTTGAACCCGCGCCCCCTGGAAACGCTACGTTCAAATTTTTATACGTTTTCTAAATAAGTAATAAGTTTTCTAAATAAGTAATAATCATAATCTTATTGACTTTTGATAAATATAAATAGCTATTATAGTAATTCATGTAATATTTATCAGTAATAAATTGTGCAAGCAATCTAAAAGGCATTTATGTACAACATACATTATATTATATTAAAACGTCGTTAAAAATACTATACCAATAAATAAATCCTACGTACATCCTGCGTTCTCTCTATTAATAATAATAGCCCTACGTTCATTTTACAACTTCAGATACGACGCGACCTCAATCTTGACGGTCATCAAACTAGGTTAGATTAAGGACGCCAAAAGCTCTGGGCTCTACAACCGGTTAAGCTACAGTATCGCTTTATATTTATGCGTAATACAGTGATTATGTATTTTTTAAATTTATAGTTTGTAATATTTGTATTTAAATAAAAATGAAATATAAAGTATAGGATAATTTATAGAACTTTTCGTTTATTTTCAAAATCAAAATTTTAATAATATAATTATTATTTTGGATTCTTTATTTGTTGACCCTACAGATAAATATAATGTTATTCACCTTTTATGAATTTAAAAATGTAGCAATTGCACACTTCACCGTTGCACCTGGACCCACTAGATGAGAATGCCATATTTAACAAGAAAAGCTTAATTCGAATTTGAACCCTCAACTTATAGTAATTGATAGAAAACAAACTTACGTACGTTTACGACCTTAATCTATGTAACTTAGAAACTAGGTCAGGCAAAGGACGCTAACGTTGCAAGAACCGGCTGATCAATGTTTACATTGTAAAGCTCCGTAATCCATTCACTACATCGTACCGTAATTTCGAAATACTGTAGTGACTAATATGCTAAGATGCTACCAAACTAAGCTAAACTTGGTTTTACTTAAGTACCTTGATATTAAGAAGAACAATTATATAGTAAAGAGTATATTATAAAGTGAAGATAATATTTATTTTCAAATTTAATATTAATATGTTAAAATGTAATGTAGATAAGAAGTGAATCATAAAAATATGTTGAATGGAAATCAATATAAGTCACCTTACTTAATTTTTCTACTATTCTTTTTATTGTATATTCTAATATTTTATTCGCAAGTTTATTTACAAAATAATATTAACTAATCTTCATTCTGATACCAAGGGAAAAGCGCGATGTTGAGTTCCGCCGCTCAACACGCAACTCAGTGATAGGTGAGGAATGGAGCGTCTTAGTATTAGGTTTCCTCCGCCTACCCTGATGTATGCGGGATACAGCGTGAAGTGAAAAAAAAACCAACAAAGCAACGTTGCAGTTTCACTCAATTTTCCATTATACAAAAGGCTTACGGCTTCACAATGCAACTACCTATATTACGTTCGTAACTGTTACATAAATGCCTTGAGCATCCGGCTGTTTCACTTGCTTTACAATGCTTAACAAAGAGTTGTTACTAAGAAAAATAATAAATCATTTAAATTTATAACGAAATATGTATTTCTGAAATTGATTTATTTTAAAATTGATTTGTTAAAGGAAACCAAGTGTTAAGACACTCCGTTCTTCACTTGCTTCGTAAATTTCGAGATATTGTGTTGAGTGGCAAAATTCAACGCCGTGTTTTGACTTTTGTAACCAGAGCGAAGAAATAATTTATTTCTTTGAGTCGTAATCGAACCCACAAAAGTTATATTTACAGCCAAAACGAACCGACATGCATTCTTGTAAGAAGATAAAATCAAATAAAATATTTTTTCTTAATCTAAAAGTAAAAAAGAAAAACAAGTTTTTAATGTATAGAAAAATAAACAGAAACTTATAATTAAAAAAATATTAAAAGAGAATGATTATGCTGACTTTATACTGTGTTCCATAATTTTTTTTAAGTGTTTATTCACCTATAAACCGCTCACAAGGAAGTCCGCTTGGACTCAACTTCGTGCAACAGGTGTACCTGTACATCGCATCCTTATTAATAATAGATTTATTACTTACCTATAAATTATTCATGATTTTATTACACTTTATTCATTATAAATGAACCGGATGGACTTAAAGCTACCCGTCCTATGAAAATGTATATGTATTTTTAATGTTAATATGTTTCTATAGAAGGTTATCTACGTAATTTATATATATTTTTTTGAACATTTATTTTTTATTGTGTCACTTATTTATTGATATAATTCAATATTTTTTTGCCTTATATTCCATTAACTTCAAGCTTTGGATCATTAAAATATTCAAACAATATGGTATCACAAGGTTTATAGGTTTATCAGCAAGTTAATATTAAAATGTAAAAAATAATTAGGATATTATTTTAATAAAATTCTATGTATAAATCTTACAAATGGTAAACAAAGTACTCCGAATTCTGGAGACATTGCGTGTTGAGTAGCGGAACTCAACGCCGCGTAGTGCCTCGACAACAGAGCGAAGAAATGAAAATATAAATTTAAATAAATATTTCAAATAATTATTCCTCGACTGAACTGGGTATTGAACCCACCACCAGTTGCTCTTACAGGCACACACTTGCACCCCTGCGCCCGACTGGCGTCACACAGTGGTAAACAATACAATTATTTGAACAATTTAATTGATTTTATCTACAATAACCGTTTGTTATAACGTAACCGGTCATGTCGATGTTATGGTACACTTTCACTCAGTCTCAATCTTAATTTATTCGGCCAATCGCATGGAAACCGTTAAATAGAACAAGGTCGTTGTACAATGGTGTTTGGATCATCTATTTACAGCGATTGTATCAATGTGGAATACATTAAATTGAGCCTTTATTTGTTTTTATGAATTGAATATATATTTATTTTGTTTATCTGTGCGGATCAAAAGCACATAGAATGAAAGAATAAAGAAAAAACAATATATTTATACAGAATATAAATAAAAAGGCCAGCCGTAGCGCAGCGGCACGAAGTGTGACTGTAAAACTGACTGGTTGTGGGTTCGATCCCCACTCGAGGAGATGAAATATTTACTTAAATTTATATTTTTATTTCTTCGCTCTGGTGTCGAGGTTAAGCGCGGCGTTGAATTCTGCCACTTAACACGCAATGCCTCCAGAATTCGACAGAAAGTGGAGAACGGAGTGTCTTAACACTATGTTCCCTCTGCTTACCCTGCTGTGTGCGGGACACAGCGTGAAGCTGATTTGATTTATTTATTTTATATAAATAAAAAGAAATATCTATGTATGTAGATATGAAATCATGAAGATCTAATGTGAAATGATAGTATTTCACATTTTCATTCACATATGGAAAAAAATATAAAGTTAACGAAGAAATTATAATTAGGTACTTTTGATCTAACATAAATCAAATCTAACATGAATTATTTATTTTTGTGTTTTTCTAAATTATTGGGCACTAAATATTACGATTACTGATTTAAGTTCCCCATTTAAAGATATCTTGGAAAAACAAAAAAGGTTGCTGTTCAAAGTGTTTCTATTATTAAATTAATTATATTTAATTTGTTCAACTATTTCATAGTAGCGCTCTTATTATTCTTAAAGAGATGTGGATCGTTAGTCGTCACGCACGACATCCTTCGATTATGTCAATGCCTGTGTCACTTAATTGTTCTACAGTTTATAATCTATATCTAAAAAGTTCTAAATATCAGCAAATTTGTGAAAAGTGATGTAATGTTGTTAAATAATACATTAAAAGTGGCCTGGCAACTTTTAAGAAAAGGTTTATAGTTCCTAGATGCTGTCAGGCCATTTTAAATGTATTATTTATTGGCAAAGTGATAAGTGCTCAACTTGCAAGAACGGAACGTTATAATTAAACAGAATGAAATGACAAACAGAAAGTTCTATTAATTAATAGTAATAAATAAGAATAAATAATTAAAAATACCTGTGGTTGTACCTACTTGTAAAAAATGGTAAAAACTTAATTACTTCGGTATGAATTCCACAAAATGCGAAATATATATCTTGTATATTATTATCACATGACAACACACTCAACACAGAAAACACATAAATCTACTATTATATTTATTAAGTATATGTATACTTAATAAATATAGATATGCATGTACACGTCCATGTATACCTAAATTTTTCTTATCAAGAGCTCTTCGCTAATAGGTACTGAATTTAGTCACATTTTTTTATTGTTTTTTAATTGTTGTACCACTTTCGTAAAACCAAATTACAACCTCTAAATATTTGTAAAATTCACTCAATTAAAATATATATTTTTTCATGATGATACACTTTCCCGCCATTACATTTGTCAACATTTTCACTAGACTAAGATTAAATATTATACAGCTAAGAAAATTATTTGCTTATATTTAAATATATAAATATGTTATTGTAAATTTAATATTTTAATTATATTTTAAATATATTTAACCTTAATATGAAAATTTTCTAATCTTGGTCGCAATTAAAATTATATACTATGAATAAATATTTATTATCTTAATTATCTGTGCCTTCGTTAAATCTATATATTTTTATCTTAATTTTCTAACCACTATAACCGATTAGTGTTCCATACGTATAAAAACTTTTAAATCTTTTTATCAAGCTCGGGCAGGTAGATTTTTACTGATTGTACCGTGTTATAGTTTCGGCAGATTGTAGCAGCAAAAAAAACTAATAAAGCAACTCAACAAAAAACACCGGAATGTGTTGACTGTTGGTCCTCCAAATGCGGTGAACTCACGACTCCACGACGGTTCCGCCACGTTAAATTTTTTATTTCTTTTCCTTTGCTTAAAACGTTATCAATCGTATGGATTTCCTATAAAAATATTTTAAAATACTTTAATTAACTGGTATTATCTATTATTAGTAACAACAATGATTAGTTTTTTTATTTCTAGAAATAAATAGAAAAAAAGGTTTTATAATTTATTTTACAATAAAGAATTTAGAGGCCTACTAACTAGTTTCGTATTTAGATATATAATTTAAATACGAAACTAGTTTTTCTATTTAATTCTATATTTACAATTACAATTACATTGTCAAATTAGAGACTATCAAATAATTATATCTTAATAATCGTACTAAATCTTAATATAACGTATTAGTAACTTTAAGTTTACAATATTTATAGAACATCTCAATCCATATTCCGTTGCCCACATTTATGAATCACTAGTGGATGTTGAGATAACCTCTGCCTTTAAATAAATATATGATCGTTACAAACAGGATTTTGTTATAATATTTCCAATAAACGCTATATAACACGCTCATATTATGACACATTTACTATTTAAATGGCTATAATTATACATACTTATTTAGAAAACGTATAAAAATTTGAACGCAGCGGGACTCGAACCCGCGCCTCCTGGAAACCGACCAGGTCGGTTTCCAGGAGGCGCGGGTTCGAGTCCCGCTGCGTTCAAATTTTTATACGTTTTCTAAATAAGTATTTTTCTTTCCTTAGTGTGGAATAACACTTTAAAAATGTTTAAAAATATAATTATACATATTTATTTAAAGCAAAGTTTTGAATTCTTGTGTTTGTATCAAAAATAAAATTATGTAATATTTACATTTTAATTTTAGTCTTTGAGATTTTATTTTAGTTTTTTTTTCTTCAACTTCGAATTTTCGAGGCATTGCTTGTTGAGTGGCGGAACCCAAAGCCGTGCTTTTTTCCTTAGTACGTACTAGAGTGAAGAAATGAATATATTTATAACTAGAATGGGAATTGGACTCACAATCGTCGCACTACAACCACCCGCCTGTGCCCATATTTAATCTCCTTCTCCTCCTCTTTAATCTCCCCATATTTTTTTACTACATACCAAAAACTTGTTTCCACGGTTCGAGATCATGGCGCGAAACAGTTATGGTAATATCTAAAATATAATTGGCTATGCCGGGCCTTTATTATTTTACTGTGACGATTTCATTTGAAACGAATTAGATATATTTAAAATTTAAATGAAAAAAGTAGATGGTCTACATATTAAAATACGTTTATTGTACACACAATTGTGGACCGTGGAGTTTAAATATATAAATGTTTTGTAATTATGAATATTTAATCCCGTTTCGCTATGAGATGTTAGTTATAACTAACGTGACCAGACGTCCCGTTTTAAACGGGACGTCGCTTGTGTGTTGGTTTGTGAAACATGCTGCCGGGACGTATAAATGTCCCGTTTTTTTTTCGTTATGGTAAATTTGGTCGGTTGAAACAAGTTTCTCCGTGATTATCGCAGTAAGCTAGTTTTCAAAAAACAAAAGTACTAAATTATTTATTAATGTGTTAATGATCCTAAAAAAATCTAAATTATCTCTACAAAACGCCACTACACATTGTAAATGTCCCGTTTTGAGACGACAGAAAAATGGTCACGCTAGTTATAACTGTAAGGCAATTATAAGTTATACCGACATCGCATCTTCTACCATATTATTGTAGTAATTATTACGGTTCAACGATTTTACTTACAACTTAATTTAATTTTAAAGAGCTTGAAGTAGTATGAATAATAAAATAATACTTACTCTAGGTTAAGGTACATAAATAAACATAATTTTCAGAGCAGCACATAGTATGCTAATTTAAGATAATAATCTCAAATATTATATTTTCATAATTACAGCTGATAATATTATAATATTTGTGTGTGACAGTAGCGCGCAGGGGCACAAGCGTACTACTGACTAAAAACGCGACAGGTTGTGAATTCGATTCCAGGAAGTGAAATACTTAATATTTCAAAGTGTAACATGACATTCACAGGTTCCCTTTGCCTACACTGCTATGTGCGTGCTAAAAAAATATACCTAAGAGGTTGTTATGGCACATGGCTACAATTATGCGACTGTGCACGACGATGATTGTGAGTGGGTGTGATGCCCACGCGAGGGAATGAAATATTTCATATTTTCATTTTCTTTGCTCTGATAACAAGACAAAGCACATCTTTGAGTTCGATATCGAAATAGACTGATTTCTTACTAAAACACTTCACGTACATCTTAAAAATATCCCATGTTTAAAGACAATATATATTTTAATTACTACAAAAAGGTTAAATTTAAACTGGTAATTAAAACAAATAGTTATGAACGTGGGGAACGTAGTGTCTTAACACTAGGTTCCCTCTGATTATCCTGCTGTGTGCGGGATACAGCGTGAAGCCATTTTTTTTAAATTTAGTTATACTTACTAAGTTCAGTATCGCAGTCCGTATACTCGTGGTTGCAGTCGACCGTATAGGCGACTGCGCCGGCCACGACCGCGCAGAGCAGCGCCAATGCGCACGCGCCCCTCGCCATCACCTCGCCATCTGTTCGAAGTTATTATATTATTTAAAATTATTATTAATCATTATACATATACATACATGTTTGTTCTGTTGGTTTGTTTTACTGACTGTACTGACTTTAGGTTGGTTTTACTGACTCACTAATTATTTAGTTTATTTTTTTGCTTATATTTATTATTTTGACGTCTACATCATTTTAAATCTTAAAGCCAGTCGTGGCGCTTGTGCTTGTGCCTAAGCGTGACAGATTGTGAATTTGATTCTCACTGGAAGAACTTTAATATTTAATTTTTTCGCTCTGATATTGAAGCAAAGCGTGGCGTTGAGTTCCGTCACTTAACACGCAAAACCTCCAGAATTCGGCGGAAAGTGGAGAACAGAGTGTCTTAACACTAATTTTTCTTTGCCTACCCTGCTGAGTGCCGGATACATCGTGAAAAAACCCCAAAAAAAATAATAATATGTACCTATTATGTGAGAATAGCTTTTAAGAAAATGGTCACTCACGGCTCATACATAAGGCTCAACATGGTTCAAGATATTTTAGCGCACCTGTTACGGAAATGTATAAGATTCCATACAATATTGAAGCTTTACATTGTTGGATCAAAATTATTTACGCTTGAAAGTACCGTTTGATCGTAAATCTTATTTCGATAAGTTATGTAGGACCCGAGAAGATATATTTATTAATCTCAATTAGATTTTCTGTTTACGACGGTATAATAAATAAACTTTAGTTAACTTTAATAAATGAGGCCAGTGGTGGCGCAGATGCACAAACGTTCACCTGTAAGCGCGAAGTGGTGGGTTCGAATATCACTTGAGGAAATTTATTATTAAATTATTTCATTTTCTCGCTCTGGTAACGAGGCAAAGCGCTGTTGTGATGTTTTGCCAGTTAACGCGCAATGCCTCTAGAATCCGGCGGTAAGTGCGGAAACGGGAATGTCTAGCCAGAGAAGACAGTAACATAGTGTCCTAACACTAAGTTCCATCTCCTTATTCTGTTAAGTGCAGTGTGCAAGGTGAAGCTACAAAAAAGCTTTAATTAAGGAAATATGACAGCACACATAGTCCATCGTCTAGTGTGAAAGTAGAGAAATATTGTAAAGTTGGTCTTCTTGATAGGAAATTCTTTCAAAGTGTCAAAACGTCTGTCATACAGGCGACCATATTGTTGCCGGAAAGATAGATGAAACCTTAGGAGCGTTCCACATAAATTACGAATTTCTCACATCCGATACAGTCCAATTCAAGTCGACTTGATTTTACTTAAAACATGCATAGATTTGAAATATACTGGTATAAATAAAAATTTGCTTCAATATCTTTAGCTATATATGTACCTATAAATTAAATAACTTAACTTAGCTTCACACTGTATCATATAAGAGAGAACGGAGCGCCAAACGCTACGGTCTCTAAATACCTCTTTCGCCTCGTCCACTGTCAACCTCGTATTATTATTATAATATTATTTATTAAACCCGAGGCCAGTCGTGGCGCAGGGGCACAAAGTTTGCAAGCATATCTTATTCGCAAATTGATAAAATTTACATGAATATAACCGGATCTATAACTTTCTACCCAATATATGAATCACAAACAAACAAACATACATTTACATATATTTTGTAGAGTATGGACGCAACTCGAGACCAATTTCGTAACAGTAAGCATTGTTTGTGTATGAATTTGAATGTATTACGAATTGCTTTCTTTTGCATATAGAAACTATTATGACAAGAAGAAATCGTATTCTTGTAATTCTTTTACTTTAAAAGTTCTATGCATATAGGTATTGGCAAAAATGATGGTAGTAAAAATTATATATTTGATTTAACACTATGCGTCCACGTCGTCTCTGCCTTCTCTGCTACATTCGGCAGAAAAATAGCATTTTATATTTCTCCAAATGGTAATCAAACTAACAATATCGTATATCGTATAACCAAACCACTCTCGATTTACGCCTACATGTAATTATATACTTATTTTTTTTATCAGCTTCACGCTGTATCCCTCACGCAGCAAGGTAGGCAGAGGAAACATAGGGTAAGACACTCCGTTCCTCACTTTCTGCCGAATTCCGAAGGCATTGCATGTTGAATGGTAGAACTCAACGCCGCGCTTTGCCTCGACACCAGAGCGAAGAAATGGAAATATAAATTTAAGTAAATATTTCATCTCCTCGAGTCGGGATCGAACCCAAAACCAGTCGGTTTTACAGTCACACTTTGTGCCGCTGCGCCACGACTGGCCTCAATATATCTAAATATTACTAAAATATAATAACTTAGATTTTTCTTCTCTCTATTCATTACTTAAATATGTAAGTATAATAGGATAGATAATATTTATATCAATTTCCAAATATTCTTTTGTAATTTCATTGTTTTGTACCTATCAAATAACAAAGCTTAATATGTAATGTTAAACGATCGATCACCCAATTTCTACGTAACAGTGGTTTCGTAATCACATCCATTGTTCGCGTCTATCAGAAAGCGTAGCATTATATTATAATAAGTTATCGCTTTCGTAGAAGGTCACTGATGACATCAATTGAATATAGTGAAATCGAATTTGTTAAAACGTTTCACGCTGTATCCCGCACAAGGGAAGCTAGACAGAGGGAACCTAGTGTTAAAAGATTCTGTTCCCCATTTTCGGCCAAATTCTGAAGGTATTGCGTGTAGAATGGCGGAATTCAACAACGCGCGTTGTCTCGACAGCACAGTAATGAAAATATTAAATATTTCATTTCCTCGAGTGAGAATCGAACCCACAACCTATCGCGTTTACAGTCACACGCTTGTGCCCCTAGCCCACAATTGACCTCATTATGGATTATAGGATGACTTTTGTTTTGTTTTACAGTTTTTCTTAAATTAAATAAGATTAGGGCCAACTTAGAAAAATGTAAACATAGCATTCGTCCAAATAAATTTAACCATATAGCTAAATGAAAACGTTAGGTCAACAAATCATAAGAACTTAGAATGCCTAATGAAGTACCTACGTCAGTTAATAGTAAAAATACAGTCAAATTGATAAACCTCCTTTTCTTACAAAAGTCGGTTAAAAATCAACTTTTGAAAGAAAGGAAAAGAGAAGTAAAGAAAAGTCTATACAAATTAAATATTTTCATTTCTAAAATCTAGTAGGCGCACAGACTGCGACCTTGTCTTCACCTCAAAAGTGGGTCATATCTTTATATAGGAAGAAAGTAGCCAACGGAATAATTTGTCATCGCGTTCTCTATAGCGTCATAAGATTTAACAACGTTGTGAAATATGTTTAAGAATATTAAAAATGACAAAGGATAAATTTTTAGGATTTTTTTTGGCAATTTATTTGAGTGTTTTAAATATTTCTTATAAATAATTCCTTTATATCCTCTGTTTATTTAAAAATATGAATCGTGACTCCTCAAGTAAGACATTACATATATGAAAAGATCTTCTAAGAAATTATCGAGAGAAAGTGGTTGTTAGAATTAACATAAAAATGAGTAAAATAGAATCAAGAGTGTTCAGTAAATATTAATGAATTTAAGTAGCCAAATTTGTTATAGCCAAAAAGATTTTTTTTTAAATTTAAAAGTATGTAGGTAATCCTATATATATTATATCATTGCTACGTGATAGATCGTTGGTTTATGCCTTGAGTATGTTGTTAGATTGATTTTTATCTTTTTAATAAAAAAAATGAATCTTGATCTATTTTTTTGAGCTGAAAAAAGGTTTATTCATATAAATTCGCAATTTACCTTAAATACTTTCTTACCTATATATGAAGTAAATATTAAAATAAACGAATCTATACTTTTACTTTAAAAGTATAGATCATTATACTACTTCTATATATTAATAGCGCCAGCAAGTTGCTAGAAAGTTACATTTATATATGAAGAAATCACAATTTCCAATAACAGTTCACGTATATATGAGAAAAACGAGATAAATTCTCAATCACATATATGAAGTATAAGAAAATATATGTACATGACATTGTAATATGCAATATAAATAATTAAATAGTATAGTATAATACAGTATACAAAATTTTTATGTATTTTTTTGGCCTTTTTAATACATAAACACAATAAAGATAAAAAATTTAATATAACCTAAAAAAATAAATTATTTATTTGTGTCATGATCTTTATCACTTTCTAATACTATTTAAAAAATTATTGTTTTTTTCTACAAAATATTAAAAAAAATACTCATAAGAAACTCTACATAAATAGAACCCTGTATATAAGTGAAATAAATAATATTATAATAAGAAAATGTCCATTAATAAATATCTAAATCAGCTAAAACAAGAAAAGTTTTAGTGAACAACAAGTTATTATTCCTCCAGAATTCGGAAGAAAGTGGGGAACGGAGTGTCTTAACACTAGGTTCCCTCTGCCTACCCTGCTGGGTGCGGGATACAGCGTGAAGCTAATTTAATTTTTTAAGTTATTAACAAGAAATATCTCGTACATCGGTGCAAAGGCTCATACTAATGTAGGTCGATTTCTTTACAACTTCATCTTCCCACCGCATACTATACAGAGTGTTGCCATTGTTCTATTGGTCACATTCACAAATACCAAATAAGAACCTGATAGTAAGAAAATAGAAATATACGTAAGTGTAACATGCGAATATTGCTTACTCGATTTATTAATTCATGTTAATCTGGATGACTTTTTTTTTGTTTTTATCGTTAAGAAAAGGATTTAATTTATGAATATAAAAAATCAGCTTCACGCAGCTATATCCCGCATACAACAGGGTAGGTACAGGGAACCTAGTGTTAAAACACTCCGTTCCCCACTTTCCGCTGAATTCTGGAGGCATTGCGTGTTGAGTGGTGGAACTCAACGCCGCGCTTTTCCTCGACACCAGAACATAGCAATCGGGGATCGAACCCACAACCAGTCAATTTCACAGTCACACTTTGTGCCCCTGCGCCACGAGTGATCACAATATATATACCTATTATTTATAATGGGGCCAGTTTGAGGCCAGTCATGGCGCAGCGCTATGAGCGTATGACTGTAAATGCGACGGTTGTGGTTTCTATTCAGTTTTTCGGTCAGGTAAAAGTGAGAAATGGAATATCTTAAGATTAGGTTCCGTCTGGAGACCCTGATATAGGGTACATCGTAAAGCTGGAATTTCCTAGTTTTTAATATCATAAACGGCTTTAATTTTCTAAGACGCTGTTTTTTTTTTTGGAAGACTGAGAATAGTTACTATATCTTTAATATAATAATTTCTCAAGTCAAATACTCATTTAATAATAAAATATAATTATAGCTATTATAAAACACGCGAGCAGCAGCAGATTTTCTATAAGTAATATATATCTTTTTTAATATCTTTTATAAGATATATTGTTTAAAATATTTTCTAATCTTACGTATCCAAACATAAGCTTGAAAATAATATTAGAGAAATATAAGAAAAAAAAAACTATACATTTCGTGTTCACTCACTGCGGCAACGCGGTCAATGAAATAAATACTCTCGAAACAGCTTTGGTGAGAGCGTTAACGTCCGTTAGTTTACAAATTGTATAATTTGCTTCTTTTTTTTTATAATGCCATATATATTTACTTAACGTTGAATATCGATTTAGTTGTTTGAAAATACATATATAACTTCTTAATGGTTACCACCATGTCTATATAAATAATATATTTAATTGGTTTTACAAATTTTGAATAAATCAGAAAAAATCTAGAGACAGTTCTCTCTGTTATCCACATATTACTCTACCTTTTGTAGCCAATATTGATGTTAAAAACAATTACTTTTAACTTTTATTTTTGATATTATATATCAAAATAATCAGTGTTATGTTACAGATAATTAAGATATTCCGCGGGAAGTATTTTAGATAACAAGATAAAAACCAACTTACATCGTACTTTGAAGCGTTGAGTGTAGACTGCGTGCGTGTTTAATTAAATCACTAAGTATAGGCATTGAAGCGTTAAGTAATAACACAGTAAAAAAAGCACTCTCGGATATTTATTTTAGTTATGTCTATTTTGTGTTACGAATGATCAGCTTCACGCTGTATCCCGCACACAGCAGGGTAGGCAGAGGGAACCTAGTGTTAAGACACACTGGAGGCATTGCGTGTTGAGTGGCAGAACTCAACGCCGTGCTTAACTTCGACACCAGAGCGAAGAAATGGAAATATAATTTTAAGAAAAATATTTCATCTCCTCGAGTGGGGATCAAACCCACAACCAGTCGGTTTTACAGCCACACCTCGTGCCACTGCGCCATGACTGGCCTAGAATGTTACCTATAATATGAAAAGGTAGCTTCGTTAACTGCTCGCTTCGCTCGTCAACCTCTCTCTCTGTTCTCTTCGATGGCTCTCATGAGCGAAAAATAGGAGGAAGAGAAAAATATATAATTATCTTATATATTTTAGCAAAAAATTTTTTTTTACCTATCTCACAAAGTATTAGAAATGTTTAAAAAAATAAATACTAAACTACAATATTATGAGTGTTGTAACTCGAAAATAAAAAAATATCAGCTTCACGCTGTATATAGCAGGGTAGGCAGAGGGAACCTATGGTTAAGACACTCCGTTCGCCACTTTCCGCCGAATTTTTCAAGGCATTGTGTGTATGAATATAATGGCGGAACTCAACACCGGATTTTTGCGTTGGTGCCAGGACGAAAAAATAAAAATTTTAAAAAATCATAATTAATTTCCCCGAGTAGGGATCGAACTCACAACCATCACACCTTTGCGCCCCTGCGCCACGACTGCCTAAGATAGTAATCACACATTAAAATAGTGTAGACCCATTGAACAATTAGACATGCATTTGTTTTGTTAATAATAATAGCACTTTTAAGTATGTTTCCACGGTGAGAACCACGAGGTTCCCACGTAAACAGGCGCGAGGTTTTTCTCAATTGGTCAATTTCGTAACCTATTGTGCTTTAGCTTGGATAACCTATCGGCACTCTTTTGTGTACCAACTTATAAAACAGTATTGAATGATTGATTGATTTATGTTTTTTTAAGTTTGTATTTTAATATTTGCGTTTTTATTATAATTGAGGCCAGCCGTGGCGCAGTGCCACAAAATGTGATTGTAAACGCGACGGTTGTGAGTTCGATCCCCACTCGAGGAAATTAAATATTTAATATTTGCATTCTCTTGCTCTGGAAACGAGGCAAGCGCGTCGTGAATTTCACCACTCAACACGCAATGCCTTCAGAGTACGGTGAGTGGGGCTGGGGAACCAAAGTGCCTTAACGGGAACGGAGTGTCTTAACACTAGATTCCCAGGCTCCTTCTGCCTACTATGATATGCAGGATACAGCGTGAAACTAAAAAAAAAATTAACCAAGCAACATCTCTGCCCATACCAAATGCAGCGATCATTATCAATTATTTTTGTACAGAAAACACATTTGTTAATGAATACCTGTTAAGTTTTCAAAATCACAAAAACCATAACTACACAAATTATTCACAGTCCCAATTATAAATTATATAAATTAATAGAAATATGATTTATTTTTTTTTTATTTTAATTTTAATAGAAATATCAGCTTCACGCTGTATCCCGCACACAGCAGGGTAGGCAGAGGGAACCTAGTGTTAAGACACTCCGTTCCCCACTTTCTGCCGAATTCTGAAGGCATTGTGTGTTGAGTGGCGGAACTCAACGCCGCGTTTTGTAGCGTTACCACAGCGAAGAAATTGAAATATACATTTAAATAAATATTTCATTTCCTCGAGTGGGGATCGAACACACAACCAGTCGGTTTTACAGTCACATTGTAAAACCTGCGCCCCTGCACCACAACTGGCCCGATTTGATTTATTTTTATAGAAATATAGTCATAGAATATACAAAGAAGAATACATTATAGATTCTATAATAACCTTACATTGTACAGTGCCAGGCCGTGACCTCTGGGCCCTGGCACAGGCTGCAGGCACGACTCGGACATGTATTGCACATTGGAAATCATCTTCTGACCATTCTTATATTGTAGCCAAGTAATTTGTACAATTGTTTTGTGAACGTATGGCTTAGCGGTCAGAGCGCTTAGACGCTTAGGTTTCCAAGAGGCGTGTGTTCAAATCCCACTACGTTCAATTTTTTATACGTTTCTAAATAAATATTTTTTGTTTCCTAAATGTAAATAATACTTTAAAAAAATGTCAAATATTGTCTTATTTTTTACTAAAACCATATTTTCACCTTTTAACTTTATTTTTTTATCTTTCGTATAACCCCTAACCTAAAGAAGTAATAGTAAAAATTCTGTATTTCAAAAAAATATTTAGGTACACGATTTAGAATTCGCCTGATGTAAATTATTGATTTAAAGCGATAGCCACGAAATCACCACAGAAGCCTCATAGATATTTTTTGTTTAGGTGTCAAATGGTATCTTAACAAAATAAAAAACGTATATTAACATTTTAAACTTTGAAGGGCTCTCCTCCAAAGTCGCCGATTTTAAATTTATTTATTTAGTGATAAGAACAAAATATTTAAAATGACTAGACTGTAGAGACTAGACTAGACTAGACTGTAGGGACTAAGACTTTGGGCGTAGGAAGAGGGCCGGTTGGTGCCCACCCTAAATCGATCTCGTCCTCGGAAGTTTTACTCTGTTAAAACATGTTTATTTGAAGTTTTTTCTTTAATATTTGGGTAGTTCTACAAATTGAGGAATTTTGTGCGGCTCGGCCCAAATGTATATGACAAATTGTTTTAAACTCATTTATTTCCATTGAATACTATTATTTACAACTGTTTTTATTTGGTCACTAAAAATAATAAATATTTACAATTATTTTCTGTACGAAATTACTGTTCAAAGTGCAAAATTCTCAGCATCCTGACGTGTCCCTCGAACGAAATCTAGTTCTAAAAGTGTCGTGATTTACTTACTTCTACATGAAGGTCATAATTGAAACCCAAATTGATATATTTACAATTTTATCTCTCTAGGGAGAATAAAATAGTAATAAAATTTCTCAAAACTTTTTACAAAATCGTCTTTACATTTTGTCCCCACCATTTCATATCAGGATCCTGTTCAATGTTAAATCAGTGAATATCCGATATTCTATTTGTCATACGCTATTGCCGTTCAGCCGAGTGAATCCTACCACGAAAGAGACAAAGAATATCTTTTATCTGTACCAACTAGCGCGTTCTTTAGCCAGGACGCGTCAGTCGGCAAGAGAAGTAGCGTCAAAATCAATCAAGCTCACAGTATCCTGGTAAGCATTTTTTTTATAAAATAAAGAAATATATGTGTAATTATAGCGTTTTAGTGCGTAATTTGATAACACGGAGGCTTAGTAAGGCGTAATTTTGGTTGAACGTTAGAATTCACGTGTTTTTTTAAATATTAGTCAAAAATTCTCAGGAACCTGATC
>JAAIXJ010000352.1:194086-307988 GCA_013403705.1 Heliconius hermathena | reverse complement strand
TGACATACTCAGTTTCCTGTGCTTTGATTTTCTTTAAACGGCCATAAATCTAAAACTATCAAATATTTTGACTGTTTCGCTTAGTATATACTAAAGGACGTTGCACTCTTGCTATTCGAACAAATTCCGCGACTAAAATGTATAAAAAATGTCAGGCCGAAAACAGATACATTTTCGTCCTTACTTTGTAGAACTACCCATTTACTGATCCTTTTGCATTCTAAACTTGATAAACTTATTCTCAGCTACTTAAAAAACACTTAGTATAGTAAAATTAAGCTATTTTTGTACTTAAATTCACTGTAATAGCCACTATTATGGCTTACAATGTTTTCTATCCATATTTCTTAGCCTCACAGTGTGAGCGTTCAAGATCGCTTATCTCATCCATTGAAAAAGATAAACATACTGGCAGAGCAGGTTCATCTCTGTCTGAGAATATTACTGTAACTAGATTTTTTACATTTTTACTTGAAATTTGTAGAGAATATGATTGAATAAACAAATTAGCTTCACACTGTATCCCGCACACAGCAGGGTAGGCAGAGGGAGTGTTAAGACACTCCGTTCCTCACTTTTTGCTGAGTTCTGGAGGCATTGCGTGTTGAGTGGCCGAACTCAACGACGGGCTTTGAATATGATTTTTTTTACAAAAATGTAACAATTAATACATAATTATATTAATTTTTGTTGAAGAACGTTACGGAAATTTTTGAATGAATCTAAAATTTACTCATATTCTTGCACAAATAGTAAATTACTCCATTTTTTATAAGTAATACATATTATAAGATAATCAAAAACTTGTTGCTTCAATACATCATTTATTTCTACATATCCATTCTAACCTATCATAATAAATCTATAAAACAATATATAATTAAAAATTGCTTACTTACATTTTTAAACTGTGAAATGAAATTAATGTAAGAGGCGTTTAATTCCCCTCATATTTTAGCGTTGTCCTTGAAAATTTGTATAGGCGTGTTTATGGCGTGCGTACCATAGAGAGGTCTGCTCGTGAGGTCAAAACACAAGTATTATGATAGCCCCCACACGTATATACGTAATATTTAGCTCTTACATTCTTATTTAGGCCAGCAAATTTGCTTGTTGTTTTAAAAAGTGTATTGTTTTAAATAAATAAAATAAATCGAATCAGCTTCACGCTGTATCCCGCATACAGCAGGATAGACAAAGAGAACCTAGTGTTAAAATACCGTTCCCCAATTTCCGCCGAATTGTAGAGGCATTGCGTGTTGAGTGGCGGACCTCAACGCCGCGCTCGAAACCAGAGCGAAGAAATGAAAATATACATTTAAATAAATATTTCAAATACTTATTAAGAAAACGTATAAAAATTTGAACGTATCGGGATTTGAACCCGCGCCTCTTTGGAAACCGTCCAAGCGCTCTGACCGACTAAGAATTTACAGCTTTGTTGGTCAAAGCGCTTGGACGGTTTCCAAAGAGGCACGGGTTCAAATCCCGATACGTTCAAATTTTTATACGTTTTCTGTATAAAAAATTAGTATTTTTCTTTCCTAAATGTGGAATAACACTTAAAAAGTCTCTACTAGGTAAAGTATATTTTTATTTCTTTGTTTTAGCTTCACACTATATTCTATATATAGGAGAGTAAGGAAAGGGAACCTGGGAACCCAGTGTTAAGATACTCAATTCCCGCCAAATTCTGAAATATATTTAATCATAATATTGTATTGACAATATGAATATTAAAAATATATTTTCTTCTCGCCACAGTATATCCTAATATAATAATATATATAACGAGTTTCCTTAAAAGTCATTATGTTAAAAGGTGATGTCACTATATAAATATTTGTTTTTTTTTAAATGTTGAATAGAAATATGTATCTTAAATTTTTGTGCTCAGGTTATAATCTAGTTGTTCAGCCTTAAAGAGGCATGTTTGCTAATTAAATAAAAAAAAACACCTGCGTTACTTAATTTTTTTGTCTACTTAATTATCTAATAGTACAAAAAATAAATAAATTATTTATTTTTTATTATATAGTGATGGTCGTAAGGTCGATTGCTACTCGGGGGATTGAATTATTATTTATTATTATTATTTTAAAACTACCAACGTTTTTATAGTTTATAAATTATTTCTCAAATTAAAAAAATAATCTGTTTTTCAACTGACTTATAATCATATCGGCGATATTTTTGGCCAATTCAAAATGTTCAAATTAATAAAATAGATACTAATGTGATATTATATCACATTAGTATCAACATAGTACTGATGATAGTAATTAAAAAATAGTTATACTCTGGGATACCTTTATATGCAATGTTTAAAGCCTTCTTTTATATCACAATATAGAATAATATTTTCTATAAAGGAATCACACATTAATACTTATTTAGAATTTTTATACGTTTTCTAAATAAGTATTTTTCTTTCCTAAGTGTGGAATAACACTTTAAAAATGTTTAAAAATATTTAAAAAATAGTTTCTCTCTTGCCAAACGATAATTCTTAGTAATTATCTTTGGGTAGCGGAAATTTGTAAAAATCTCCCTACAGAGATGCTAACAATATAAATAAGTTGTAATAAGCGTATAAAAATTTCGACGTAGCTCGATGAGAACGTATGGCTTAGTGGTCAGAGCGCCTGGTCGGTTTCCAGAATTCGCAGATTCGAGTCCCGCTACGTTCAAATTTTTATACGTTTTCTAAATAACTATTTTTCTTTCCTAAGTGTGGAATAACACTTTAAAAAATGTTTAAGAATCACACATTGTTTATATTCTTTCATAATAATACATAATTATATTCTTAAGACGAGGAATAAATTATTATTTATTAATATTTTAATTTCTTCATTCTGGTACCAAGGCAAAGAATACAGCGTGGAGCTAAATAAAATAATAAGAAAATTGCTAAAAGGAAAATAACTGGAATATATTGTTTACAGTCTAGAATAATACAAATAAAATGAACTCCAGCAACATAAGCACTACCATACAGCAATTTCAAAATATCCATAGTCGAACCCGAACTTACAGTAAGACTCGTAAAGGTGGCATTCATATATTTGCATGTGAATACGCTGTCTGACCACCACGTGCCGGTCCGGCTCTCGAACGTCGCCGGCCTGGCATATTGATTAAGCTGAGGGTCATCAGCTCTTCACTAATATTTTATTTACAGCTTTTATACCATTCTGCTTTAAAGATTATATTGTCATGGCACAGGGGTACGAGCGTTCGACTGTTATCGGGACTGGTGGTGGGTTCGATTCTGTGTGTGGGATACAGCGTGACGATTTAGAAAAAAAGAAAATATATTTAAAAATAAAAATATTCATGACATTTCAGAACGGCTGGATGTCGCGGTGAGAATGAAGAAGAACGTGCTCAACTGATTTGGGCACGTTGAACGAATGAGTGATAAAAGATTGTCAAAAGAGATTTATGATGGAAAAATGAGCGGTAAGACATGTAAGAGGAGATCTCGATTGGCCTTGAAAAACACAGTTTTAAGAATACTGGAGAAAGGTTACGTAAAACACATGATGACGCTCTGAAGGGCATGTATGAAGTGGTTGATGACAGTGGACGATAGAAGTATGCAGAGAGCTTCTCCTTTGACACTTCGTTCTCTCTGGCTTCCCCGCTAGAGATACAGTGGGAAGCTAAGTAAGTAAGTAAATATTCATGTAAATGTACACGGTCTACCAAAATCACCTGTTTAAAGTTATTTGTTTTAGTTTTAACATTTTTTTTACTCTTTTTTATTCAACTCGATACTTCTCAAATACCATACACTAGTGATAAATCTTAGACGCTATAAATAGTTATCAAAAGATCACTTACTAATCTTAAAACTATTAAAAAGAACAAAAGAAAGCTGTTATAGGTTTCCTGTAATCCTATTTCTACTTGCAGGGCTTCATTTCATTAACAGCTTTATAAAACTAGGAAGAGATTACAGAATGATGAGTCGTTATCACTAATCTTGTAAAGCAAGTCGTAGGTGTTTCAAATAAAATGTGTTTTTTATTAATTTGAGACCAGTCCTGACCCAGGGGCGTGGACGTGTGACTATAAACCCGACAGGTTGTGGGTTCGATACCCATTCGAGGAAACGAAGTATTTAATATTTTCATTTCTTTGCTCTGGCAACGAGGCAAAGCGCGTCGTTGAGCTCCGCCACGCAACACACAGTGCCTAAAGAATACGATGGTAAGTGGGGAACGGTATTGTCTTAATGGGAACGGAGTGGTTTAATTCTAGGTTCCCAGGTTTGGATTTATCAAATGTTTACGTAATCGTTTTTTAAATTATACCTTTATTGGAATTCTCATCACATTATTATGACATTTTTAAATCATTTAATTGATACAGGGATTCCGTTAAGGTAAATACTAAACATACGTACATTTCATTAGAGGAAAATATCTATACGATATTTATATCGCACTCGACATACAATAGGTTTTAAAATATTTTAGATGACATTATTATATTGTAAATTAGTTGTTTTGTAGTTTATAACTAAGCTTTTTAATTATTTATTTTATAAAAAAAAACGACAATTTATTAAATATTTTTATGCAGTAAAAAAGTGTAATAAAGTATAAATACTATCGATTTTTTTTTAAATTCAACGTTTAATACGTCAACCAAACTTTAAGTTTAAAAGTAAAGAGGCCAGTCTGGTTGACTAAAAAATGTAATTAAATCAGTTTCGCGCTGTATCCCACACACAGCAGGGTACGCAGAGGGGACCACCTAGAATGAAATAAAACACTCCATTCCGCAATTTTCGCGTTGAGTGGCGGAACTCAACACCGCGCTTTGCCTCGACACCAGAGCGAAGAAATTGAAATATTAAATATTTAATCTCCTCGAGATGGCGTTGAATCCACAACTGGTCACGTCTCACGCTTGTACCTCTGCGCTACGACTGGTCTCCGCTGATTCATTGGCATGACTTTATTTAATTGAATGTAATTGACATTTTCCATATATGTAGAATTTACATTATATGCTGCTATATATAATTTATAAAAAAGATACCTACTTTATGAAGTGTGGCTTGACATGAGATAAAGATCTAATAAAAATAACTATGGAATAATATTTTAACAAGGTTTGAAACAAGAAATACTCTGTTTTAATTTTAAATATAGTTAAAGATAATCCTTAAATAAAAATAAAGAAATAAGTTGTAAATACTATATTACAACATTATATAACTGAACTTAATGATGGATTATAGAGGCCGTAGTGGCGCAGAGGCAGAAGGATGTGACTGTAACCTGAAGGTTATGGGTTCGATTCCTACTTCAGAAAGGTGTTGTGTTGAGGCACAGCGTGGCGTTGTGTGCGGAATACAGCGTGAAGCTGATTTTTTGTACTTCATTATTATTATACATTAATATAATTTATACAAATTCTATTTTCACAATTTGCTTCACCGATATCAGCTCAAAATATCCAAAATATAATTTATATATATATATATATTTTTTAATTATATTAAAAAATCATGCTTTTATATCTTTAGCAGCCCTATACAATGATAGAATGCTCGCCGCAATATATATTTCACACACGAAGTCTGCGTTTTAACGTATTGTACGTTACGTAGTAGAACCTAACAGTGTTTTTGAGCACATACCAACTTTAATGTTGTGTAAACGCGGTTATAGCATGTAAAGTGGATAATAAATCATTGATTGAAATAGCGTAGAAAGTACTTTTTTTTTAGTTTCACGCTGTATCCCGCATGTTACAGGTTAGACAGAAAAAGTCTTAAGACTGTAGGCATTGTGTGTTTAGTGGCGGAACTCGACGCCGCGCTTTCTCTCGACACCAGAGCGAAGAAAATATTTAATGTTTCATTTCCTCGAGAGTGCATCGAACTCACAACCTGTCGCATTTACAGTAACACGCTTCTGCCCCTGCGCCGCGACTGGCAATAGAGTATGTTATAATGATAATAAATTATTGCGGAGAAAATCAGAGTATATTACGACAATATTTTTCTCTGCCTTTATATGGAAAATGCACAAATCTAAAAAAAGTTGCTTCTATATTCAAATAGCATGGTAGTTAGATGGAACCTGAGAACCTAGTGTTAAGCCACTCCGTTTCCATTAAGACATTTCCGTTCCCCACTTGCCGCGGAATTCTGAAGGCATTGCGTGTTTAGTGACAAAATTCAATACCTTGGATGTTGCTCCACATCCGGCATCCGGTTGCGTCCATAATCCGACAGAAATGAAAATATTAAATATTTTATTTCATCAAGTGGGAACCGAACCCACAATCTGTTGCATCTAGAGTCCCACGCGCCACGACTGGCCTCATAAGCTTATTCTCGTATCTTATATTATAATCCCGTTAGGTGTCTGACCAGGGTCACGGAATGCTTACCGAAGCTATAATTGATGCACGCCATATATAATAAGTATTTACGTAAGTTTTTTATTTTAAGGAAAATCTACAATGTTATTTATATGATTAAATATTTTTTGTAATAAGAAATAAATTATTTCATTTAATTTACCTTATTATGTTGATAGTAGGTATGCAAAAATAACTGGTCATGTTTGTTTAAAAAAAATAGGTTGTAGTAAAGTAAATAGATGTCATTCAAGACATATCATAAAATCTTTTTTTTTCATAGATATTTCAAATTGTTCCAAATTCCAAAAGGAAACTGATATGTAAAAGTTTTTTTTAATTAATTATTTTCATTTAATTTAACATTTTTAATCTATAATAACAAGTAAGCTACCTTTAAAATTGTGAAATATTTCGTCACTAAGCTGGATAAAAGGAACTAATATATTAAAGAAAAGATCAAGTTGCATTACCGAGATAGCCAAGTTGTTATTTTATTAAGTCTTAAGCCTATCATGTGAGATTGTTTGTGGCATAATATCCAATTTCAGTTGCCTATATATATTATTCTATTTCACTTTTCATAAGATTAAAAAAAATGTAAATTACAACTCTTAGATAGAGTTCCAAAATATTTTTACTCGTGTATAAAATAAGTTAAATTATAAAATGACAAAAGTTCTTTTTAATCAAATATTTAAGAAATGCAATAAGTAAATCATTTTTCTTTATATAAATCAGTATTTTAAAAAAAAGTAACTCTACACAGATAAAGTAAATCGTTGAACTCTATTATATGAAAGTTCCGTAACCTTATAACATATTTATAACGAGATTTAATGAGAGTTCATGTTTGTATTTAATTTTTTAGAAGTTGTATTGACATCATTCAAAAAGAAAAACAAAATTTATCTGTTTAGAATATTTTATATACCCCACTAATAAAAAAATCGAGAAGTATAAAGAAAAATAAGTTGACAACATTTCCAGTTATTTTGCAACTTCTTTCCCCTACCCAATAATAACCGACTGTTTGTAGATGAAAAGACCGCACACAACCAACATGCCAATTGAGCTTCCTTTCTACCATTGAATGGAAACGCGTCCCTAAATAATACCGCTATTACGTACCAGTGGCCCGCAGAATCACTCCACAGCACTTTCTAATCAAAAAAAAGTTTACACAACACAACACACGAGGTGCACACAAAACACAAATATAGTTTAAAGCCGTTCAAAGTTTCTCAGGTATACAGGTTGTTGACACGTATATCCTACGGTGGTACGGTGGTGGTGGACTGGTGGTACCGCGGTAGTGGCGGGTGACGTGTGACCGCGACGCGCGATACTGACGGAGTGGCAAGCCAAGCCAACCGGTCTCAGATTTCTCCCTGTAAACAACGAAAGCGAGCCTTCGAGCCTTTCTTCGCGGCGAAACGCATCGACTATACTCTACTATAATATCTCGTTGAGTAGTCGAATTTGAATTTTATTTATTTTTTATTTTGATTTTTAATAGATAATATTTTTTTAGCTTCAGGTTGTATCTTGCACACACAGGCAGATGGAACCTAGTGTTGAGACACTCTCTTTCATATTTTCCGCCAAAGTCTGGAGGCATAGCGTGTTGAGTGGCAGAATTCAACGCCGCGCTTTGCCTCGATAACAGATAAAATAGTTCATAAAGAAATAAATGTTCTTGCAATAATTTACATTATAGGATTATCATTAAAATATTTTATAAAGTCCAGTACGATAATAATAATGAATGGTATTTAAAAATATGTTTTTTATTAATATTGATAATAAAATCAGCATTCTCGTAAAAGTCATAAATTTTTAAAATATCTCTCATAATATAGCTAAATAAATGGAAAATTACAACGCAAATAAGCGACTCTACTGTACTATACTCTATAAAGTATACATTATAAAAGTTGTAAAGTATTTCAACTATGTAGTTGTTTCTATTGCAACATTAGTACATTTGGAGATTTATTTTATTTTAGTTTCCCACACAAGGCAGAATTAGCAGAGGGAACCTAGGGAACTAGTGTTAAGACACTCCATTATCATTAAGACACTCCCGTTCCCCACTTGGGAGTGGTAGATATTCATTTACCTTTTCTTTTCTCTTCTCTGTACTTACTGTTCAAAATAAAATAATATTACATTTTTTAAAGGCAATGATGAATGTAATGAATGTATAAAGACGAAAAGATCTACTACATTGCTCACAACACAACACAATATAAAAAAAGTAGTAGTAGGCCCTGGGAACCTATTTTTCAGACGATCCGTTCTCCACTTACCGCTGAATACAAAAAAAATAAACTTTGCACAGTAACAGCAATAAATATCAATACACATACGAATGGTAAGAGACGCTAAAGGCTTTCTTTTGACTCATAAAACGTTCGATGACGTCCACATCGTCAGGATGTATGTATGTAACGAAATCGGTCAAGGTAGAAACATTGACAACAGGAGATTGGTGATTCAAATCCGACCTCAAAAGTTACAACATCTTATTTAGAGAAACGCCATATTTGGTGTACACCTTTTTAGTCGCTGTTTCGATGGCCTAATCAATACCTACACATGTTGTACCTAGATTATTATAGTGTTGAGAAATTAACGATTAATTTTTTATATAAAATTAAACTCGATACGGCTCTCTTTAAAAGTGTAGGATTGCACCTGCATGGGATTAAGTTGGAGAATTTGAGGCCAGTCGTGGCGCAGGGGCACAATCGTATGACTGGAATCGTATGGAGGATGGGTGTTCGATTCCTACTAGACAAAATGAAATATTTAATATTTTCATTTCTTCGCTCTGGTGTTGAGGTAAAAAAAACCCAAGTTTTTTACCATATTTCCCATATGGCAATAGTGTCGATATTTATGAAGAAAAATAAGCCCCTTTAAAGAAATATGTGATATTATATATTTTTTCAATTTGACGCTGTATTCCGCTAAGGTTAGGGCTTCTATTTATACATAAAGGAGGGTAGACAGAGAGAAACTACTATTATTTCGTGTTATTGTGTGTTGTATTGTGGAAGTCAGCGCCACTGAACTGTCTTCTTTAATATTTTAAAATTTTTCCTGAGTGGAAATCAAACTGAGAATCACATCAATCAATCAAACCGAAAGTGACACTGTGCCATGACAGCTTCAAATAACATTTTTTTTAAGTTATAAAATGATTTAATATAAATATTTTAAAATTTAACTTTTACCACGTTTCACTTGTGCTTGTTCTATACGTAATACTTACGTAGACTCTCTAAGTAATAAGATAGAAATTGTTTAATTATAGCTTAGTTATTTTACAATCTGAAAAATCTGTTTCTTCACTTACATCATAGGTGTTGTATTATATATATCTCACTATTATTTGGTTTGGACTAGTAATGGTCCAGTATTTTCTTTTAAAGGCTTCAGATTATGGTTAAGATGCTAAAATATAAACATCAACGTCTGCGCCTACGTAATACAATAAAAAAACTAGAAGATGTCTAGTGGAACAGTAAAATCGCAGTAGGTTGTAACGCGGGGATTGTGAGTTCGATTCTCACTTGGAGGAAATATTAATTTTCGCTACCCTGACCTGGTAAAAAAAACGTGACCTCGAGCTCCGCCACTCAACACACTATGTGATAAAATCGACCGAAAATTCGAAAAGAGAATGTCGTGACACTAAGTTCTCTCTGTCTATCCTGATGTATGCGGCATACCATCTCTAGCTGAAAACTAGAAGATATTTACGTAGAAATTATGAAGTGAGAAATCTCTACATTCGTATATTTGTCTCCTCTTCAAAAACTGATGTTTACTTTTATAAGTTCATTTCGAAATAGAAATTGAGCATCCTTATCTAGATTTAGACGACGGAGTAAATAAACACTACTTGCTATCTGCTCACAATACACGAGATGAAGAAGATATGTGAAGTTAAAAACAATATTTAGTAGTATGAAGTCATGTATAAACAAACAGCAGCACTCTTTGTACGTACTATGTGTGTGTTTATTCATGTGGTTTACGATTTCATTGTAGAGGACAATAGCAGGATACAGCGCTTTAGTGTTTGGAAATATCCTATTAGAAGTATTTACGAGGTATGTGGATTTTAGATAAGATTTTTTAGATCTGACTCATATTGTTGAAATTTTAATTTAGTTCCTGCATGTTGGTGGTGGCCATCGTGGTGGTACAGAGGTACAAGGATGTCACTGTGACGTGACGGTTGTGGGTTCGATCCTCGCTCGAGGGAATTCATTATTTTTGTTAATATTTTCATTTCTTCGCTGTGGCATCAAGGAAAAAGCTCAGTGTTGAGTTCAGCCACTTAACACGCAATGCCTTCAGAATTCGGCGGAAAGTGGGGAGCGGAGTGTTTTAACACCCTACCCTACTATATGCAGGTTACAACGTGAAGCTGATTTATTTATTTATTTTATGTTATGTCATTTCAATTTCTTATTACATATCTATATTATGTAATTAATAAAATAAGCAACTTTTAAATAACCATACAAATTGTTGATGTAAAAATATTGCGCAATATCTACCAAATGTTCACGATTTATGCTATTTTAATCTAAGTTTATTTACGTCTACAATCTACATATAACCTAAAATATTTTTGTTTGCCGTGGGTTATTGTTTCATAGTAAAATAACTAATGTTCATTCACTCGATATTTTTTACGTACAAGATTAATTATTTTAAATGAAACTCTTTTAACCGGATTAATCGCGTATATTTTGAATTTTTATACATTTTTGGAAACCCGACGTTTCGAACACTTTGTAGTACCGTGGTCACGGGTAGACAGTCTACTAAAATTCAAAATATACGCGATTAATCCGGTTAAAAGAGTTTCATTTAAAATGTGTAATAATAGTGAAAATCAAAGAACTTATTAAGATTTATTATATTTCTAGATTATTAAACTTGCAGCTTGTACCGTATTATAAGATTGATATTTGATTTAGTGCCCGGTGGTAAAAAATAGCCGATTCAAAAACAAGTGAACGCAGAACTCGGCACCCATACAAATCTTCTATTCTTTTGTCGGTAAAGTCGAGAATGACGACATTCCTTAACATTTAACTTGACTTCCATTTCACATTTATGTTTCTGATGGGATAAGATATTATTGATTGTTATGATGTATTGCTTCTTTTGTACAAACTGTTCGCCAACGTCCATACCACGTTGAACACACCGGTTCTCGTCCGATCACCGAAGTTAAGCAACGTCGGGCGCGGTCAGTACTTGGATGGGTGACCGCCTGGGAACACCGCGTGCCGTTGGCTTTTTTGTTACTATAAATTGTAAAGCTTATTCTTTTTTACATAGATTTTTTTGAGCATACCAATGACCGTGAATAGATTTGTACGCGGTAGAAATAAGGAAAATGTAATAGTGACATCTCTTTAATGTACTAAACGACTTCGCTCAGTTAACTAAAATATTTTTTCTCTAATTTCACGCTGTATCACGCACATAGCGGGCAGAGGGAACCTGGGAACTTAGTGTTAAGACACTTCCGTCCTACACTTTCCGCTGATTTCTGAATGCATTGCGTGTTGAGTGGTGGAACTCAACGCGCGCGAAATATTTTATCGATTCAATACATTTGTTAATAAAATATTTCAGGCGCCGTGTTTTCTGATTGTACTTAAATATTGAATGATTATAATACATATACATGGAATATGGATGCACAACGTACATCTAAGTACATAAGTAAAACTCATTTACTTTTTAACATTTAAATGGGGATTTGTTTTGTGATATACTAAGTACCTATACGTTGAGAGATTTTATAAACTGAATTTAATATTACCAACTCAATTTTAGCTTTGCTCAAATTACATCTAGCACATGTCTATTGTGTACTGTATTAACTATAATATATATTATGATAGTTGTAATAATTGATTGGGTACAGTCGTACCCAATCCGTAGTTATCTTCCTTCTTTTTCAGCGTCACTGTGTCCCGCGTGTAGCAGGGTAGGCAGAGGGAACCTAGTGTTAAGATTCTGTTCCCCAGCTTCCGCCGAACTTTGGAGACATTACGCGTTAAGTGGTGTTTACCTCGATACCAAAGTGAAGAAATAAAAATATAAGTTTACAGTAAATAAAAATTATATTTGTAAAATTAATATTTCTACTCATAAATTACTAGTTAAATAATTAAGCATGTTTCTTATCGATTTTTCGTCACTTTATCACATAATTATTTACTTGTAATAAGAATCAATCGTCTATAGAGACAATATAAAATGAAAATCTCAAAATGGACGAGGCTGGATTTAAATATATAAATTTTGATACTGTTTTTATAAAAAAACTTAAAATGAAGAGATGAAATACCTTAGCATGCCGTAGAGTCACCGTTTTAACTAAGACTAAGACTTAGACAGCAGGGATAGCTTTGGTAGGCGTTAACTCTCGGGATGGTACATAAAAGCGCTCTCAAAAAAAACAACAACAGTGAAAGAGATGTCACTATTACATCTCCCTTATTTCTACCGCGTACAAATCTATTCATGGTCATTGGTATGGTAAAAAAAATAGAAATAAAAAATTATCGAAGTAAAAAAGAATAAGCTTTACAATTTATAGTAACAAAAAAGCCAACGGCACGCGGTGTTCCCAGGCGGTCACCCATCCAAGTACTGACCGCGCCCGACGTTGCTTAACTTCGGTGATCGGACGAGAACCGGTGTGTTCAACGTGGTATGGACGTTGGCGNAATGATATGTAAAACCTATATTCATACTCTTAAACACAATTAAACAGATAATGGATAAAAAATTCATACGTACTCTATCATAAATGAAAATCTAAAAATGGATGAACGTTAACTATAATAATGAAATTTTGAAATTGTTTTCTATAAATAACGTAAAGTGAAAAGATGAAACACCTTAATTTTCCATAAAATCACCGTGAGGGTGCTTGGTCTATCCATATACAATGGAGAAAGGGTCTCTAGTCGAATAAGCACGGGAAAGCTGCACGGGTATTCTAATGATTTTTTTTAGATATTTGTTACACTACTCAGACTTTTTGTAACTTACATTTTCATAAAATATAAAATGTTGATATAATTGTCAATTTACGGGATTTTTTACAATTTGCAATGTTCTAAAAATTCTGTAAAAAATATACTTATTGTAATAAGGTGAACAGCCACGTTAAGTTTAAATTTCATCAAGTTATATTTAATGGATACCGAGACCTTTAACATTAAGGGGTGATACTCCATAACTTCCGTACTGGCAGGGTTAAAAAAGAAATATGTGCATTACATAAAAAATTAATTTGCAGTGATGTAGGGCTAACTTTAAGTAATGTTAGCAATAAGAGTAATATTTTTAAAACTTTATTTGCCAACGTCCATACCACGTTGAACACACCGGTTCTCGTCCGATCACCGAAGTTAAGCAACGTCGGGCGCGGTCAGTACTTGGATGGGTGACCGCCTGGGAACACTGCGTGCCGTTGGCTTTTTTTTTAACTTTTTTAATTCCAACTTATCAAAATGATAACTCTTATAGTATGTTTTTATCTATTTATATAACAAATATTATTCTTTTAATATTCTTTGCAATTTCATACTCATTAAAAGAACTTAAAATATATCAATTAATAATCTTTATAGATTATATTTATTTTATCTTATACAGGTGGAAGCGTCAGCGCTCCTTTTATGGGAAAAGCATAGAGGTAAAGTATTTTAGAGCAGGGTTGGTTAATTCTATTATTTATTTTGTTTGAAAAAAAAATACTTTTTTCTATTTTGGAAAAATAAGTGTTTTTTAATTATATTTAGGATTACAAAACCACATTATAATAAAACACGTCACATATGACAATAAATTTATTTAGAGATCTACTCCATTAAATTAAACATACCAACGATAAAATACAAACTAGTTGAATAAACATAATTTATCAGGCTTCTATTTTAAACCACAATTATTATATTATAAAGTCAAAACATTATCTTAATAGTCCTATAATGTAAGGCACTTACAAATTTTGAAGTACTTCAACTCATTGTTATGTCAAAACTTCATATATTAAACTTATTTATAAAAAATAATGTTTTATTCAGTCTGAAACAGAAATAAAATTTCGATTAGATTTAACTTTATATTAATATATACATAAAGTAAAAACATGTCAGTGTTGTTTATACCTTGACTGGGTTATTTTTAACGACGCCATTTGCAGCAACTTCTGGGAAGAAATAACTTTTCTTTTTCTTTACATATGTAGCATCAAGGTGGTGATCTCTGCAAATTAAAAATTTATTAAGCAATAGTATTGCAATATAACCTAAAAAACTTCTAAAAACTAATTAAATAACATATCTAAGACGAAAGAAAACTGCTTACACTAATATGATAGTTCTGCAAACTAAAAAAAGTTAAATTCCGAATAAATACTGTAATTCTACATAATTTAAAAGTCTAATAATATATTAAGAAAAATAATGACTACAAATAGATGTCTACATTAGCATTTTGCAGAACTATGCACTTACAAGTGAAGTTAAGCGCTTCCTTCCTCTTAAATATGTGCCAAATTCCAGATAAGTTTTTATAGAAAGTGTATTTTTCGTTACGCCTTAAACAAAACAAATTATTATAATGTGGCATCGAATAAAATATATAATTATTAAATTTATAAAAACATGTAGTTTTAAAGGTAAGAGCATAGTTCGCAGTTAGCAAGTTTAACGATATCTCTAATTAATTGATTTTTTTATTTATTTATTTACGAGGCCAGTCGTGGCGCAGCGGCACGAGGTGTGACTGTAAAACCGACTGGTTGTGAGTTCGATCCCCATTCGTGGAGATGAAATATTTACTTAAATTTATATTTCCATTTCTTCGCTCTGGTGTCGAGGTTAAGCGCGGCGTCGAGTTCTGCCACTCAAAACGCAATGCCTCCAGAATTCGGCGGAAAGTGAGAAACTGAGTGTCTTAACACTATGTTCCCTCTGCCTACCCTGCTGTGTGCAGGATACAGCGTGAAGCTGATTTAATTTTTTTAATTAATTTATTTTTTTCATATGAAAAATATATCAATAGAACGAAGGTAATGGTACGGATTGTGTGTTGTATTATTTGTTATTAATAAATGATATCTTAGTAACATTAGTTACAAATAATTTAACTAAAATAAAATATATGTAAAAAATAGTTTTATAAATGATCCCTACAGTATAATAAAATAACCTGTTTCATCAAATATTTAAATACAATCGAGATCACATTATATTTGGCAACATCCATTCCATATTGAAATATATTATTTGCACAATAACTTGACATTGGTGCTATGCATATGTTATACAATAACAATGCTAGAGCCCATTGCGTTTGACTGTTTGTCTTTAAACTTCTATCTATTAAACTTTGTGAAAATCTTGAACTATTATTGTGAACAATTTTCCTTTGTAGTTCTTCTAGTTCCTGTGATGTTTGAAAACTGGGCATTTTCATATTATTTAGACATATTTTAGAAAAAAATGAGTATATTTAAAGTAGCAGGCTTACCGTTTGTCGAAGTATGAGGATCGTGGCGTTGTATTTAGAGAATGTTCTGTACTGGATGGCTGGAATATAAAGAAAATGAATGTTAGTAAAATTAAAATTACTTGAAAAATTCCAACTATTAATATGATAATTCTACAATTAATTTTCTTTTCAAAATGAGGCACATAGCGTACTACTACTATGTAATACTACTATGTGTGTGAAATATAAGTAAAACTTTACCCTACTTAACATTTTTTTTTAAATATTATTTTTATTTTTACGCAATTTTGTTTTAATTTTTTTATTTTTTTACTTTATTTTATTTCATAAAATAAGTACAATAAAATGTTCTATACTGAGCTATGTACGAAAGATTGACTGACTGACTGACTGACTGACTGACTGACTGACTGACTAACTAACTAACCGAAAAGAAAAAATTGCTCGTTGAATCGCGGAACTCAACGCCCCGCTTTGTCTACCAGAGCAGAGTAATGAAAGTCATGTAAATATAAATATTCTTTCCGATCCTAGTTGGAATCCCATACTCCCGTCGAGATTATAGTCAGACAATGTCTTACGCCACCACGTCCTAAACTTATAAACTAATTCTACTAACACTACAATGTTATAAATATAAGTTTGTGAGGATGGATTGATGTTTGTTTGCCTTTCACGCAAAAACCACTAAACATATTTAGATGAAACTGTACCGTAATGTAACTTACACAACAAAATAGCACATAGGCTGCAATTAATGTAAAGAAAGATTTCATATAATTTGGCTATAATACAACAAATTTAAAAGATCAAATGTGCAGAACCAAGTTGGAGTTGTTTGTTAGCTCATACATCATAAATAAAACTCACAGTATTCTCTTTATCTTCGCTATCAGAGGACACACGTCGTCTATTCTTACACAACTCCGGCTGACATCTACAGGAACCTCCACATCCCTTCTCTGACTTCACGCAGCCGCACATTTTGGTGGAACAACTGCCTCTACAGGTACAATGTGGTGACCCGTCACTCCCCCGCTTGATGGCTCGCGGTGCCACTGAGGTGTTTACATCTGATCCGTCTGTTGTGAAGTTCATTGTGAGACGGGATCTTTGCGCCTGGAAGATATGTTTTATTATATTATGTACTGCTGTTGATATTTTCGTTAGAATTAATTAAATCGTAACATGAATTGCCATATATGTACATACTAAAGTAGAATATTGTTTGTATCACATAACATTTTTATTATTGGTTTACTTCCTTCACACAACCCTTATGAAAAATTGCCTTTGCGGGAACGTAAAAATAAATATAGAGCAATTTCGAAGATTTGATCTAAATTAACTAATCCAATATATTAATCAAGATATATAATTTTGACAAGAAAAAAAATAGAATTCTTCTTCTAATAATTTGTCTTCTCTGATATATTTTAAGTAATACATATTTTTTAGGTATATAGAGATATAGCCAAGATATGCCTATTTTCTCCTTCCACACGTGGCGAAACTCAATATCGATCTTTATCTCAACATAGAAGGCGAATAAAAAAAAAATCCAGGGAACCAAACTTACTCATTTACGTTTGCTTGTAAATGCTTTGCTCCTTAAAGTATACAAATACATACATATATTTTATTCAAATACCTGAATACGTTTAAACAATGGTGTAGCGCGCCAGTCAGGATCTTTCTCCGGGTCCTCGAACTCATCGTCCTCCTCATCTGTAGGCTCCACATACTCCACTTTCTTCAGAGCATCAATAGTGGGATCCTTTTTGGTTCGCTTTTTAGCTTTTTTGCCCGCATTTCGGAGTTCTTCGAGCTCGTCTGCTAATTTTTTCTGTAATATAAATAAGCAAGATATATAAATGAGTGTGTCAAATAAAATTAAGTTTATTATATCCCATTTCGAAAAAAAAACAAATTTTGCGATTGTTTTATTTAAGTTGATATACTTGCTATATAAAGTTTTATATATATCCTACCAGAATAATAACAAAGCAATTAATAAGTAACAAAGCAATTGTTATAAGTTTATAGAAAGAAATCTCAAAATAAACTTAAGATATATAGATCGACACCAACTAAATTAGCATTGAAACATTAAACGCAATGATTGCTCAGAGGTAAATCCTCCATCAGGGGGAAGATAGATTTGATATGCCCATTCTAGAAGGAAAAACGTGTTATCTAACACTTAATTGTCTATCTCTACTGATATGTGGCTGTATACAATGTAAAACTGATTTAAAAAACAGAAACAAAAGAACAACAATATTAATACATACATTTTCCTGTTCGACTTGGTCGAGTCTGTCTTGTTGGTACTGTATGACGTTCTGCAGATGCTTGCACGCTTCGCTTCGGTCTCCGCGTCCCACGACCCCGCGTTGTAGTGCTACTAGGGCGCTCAGCTGTTCACATAATACAGTTTTAAATGACAACAAAAAATATTTAAATTATGGAACATAACTTTGGACGTTTTCAATGCAGGACGTTATCATAAGATTGCGTTTTAATGAAATAGGAATATTCCTAGCTGAGCAAAAGGACACTGACAGAAAAATGAACAGAAAATGAAGAATAAAGTGACTTTTAACAGAAACCTCTTTTCTATTCTATTTTTATTCGATAATACAGCAGATGTGTCAAGTATAATAAATCATGCCCTAATTTTGTACATCTTAAGGTTGGATTGTTTATTCAAAATTTAACAAACTAAATATAAGTAACTATATAAAGAAAATTAATAAGATCTTAACCAATATTAAAAAAACATACCTTCTGTTCATTTTGCAACTTAACGGACGCTAATTGCTGTTCAAACTCAGTCTTGCTATTCTCAAATTCCACCATAAGCCTGTCATACGACTCCTTGACCTCTTCGTATCTTGCCTGGAAGCCTTTCTCACTCTGGTTCTGTAGTTCCCGTTTCGCATCCACTAGTAGCTCGAATAGACATTTCAGTGCAACTTTCGCTTCTAACATGGATTGAATGTTGTCCCATTGGATGCGGGATTTGTTTTCTGGAATAATGTGAGTATGTGTTATACAATTTCACGCTGTACCCCGAATATTGCTGGTTGTGTGTCCTGAGAATCTAGTGTTAAGACAATCTGTTCCACACTTTCCGCTTTTCTGAATATCTGAGGCATTGCGTGTTGGTTGACGGCATTTAACTCCGCATTTTGTATTTGTATAAATAAAAATATTAAATATTTGAATCTCCGTTTATTTAAATAATATTCTTTATACTGTAATTTGTCGCCAATATCAATCATGGAGCGATAGCTATGGGTCAAACGTTTCGATTGTATAGGCAAATTTCGAGGTATATGCAAAATTTTCTAATAACATGAATTATTGCTTTTATCGCCAAGATTTACTGTCAGTCATATACTATATATATACATACAAATTGTATTATCATCCCTGAGTGCAACAAATTAATGATATGTCATTATATATTTATAAATATATATTGTGACTATTGTGGGTTCGATTCCCACTCGAAAGACTAAATTATTATTTATTAATATTTTCATTTCTTTGCTCTGGCACAAAAGCAAATACCCGGCGTTTAGTTCCACCACTCAACACGCAATGCCTCCAAAAATTCGGCGGGAAGTAGGGAACGGAGTGTCCTTACATTACATTACTTTACTGTGTGCGCGATATAGCCTAAAACTGATTTGATTTATAAATATATATTATTACTAATATTTTCCTCAATACTTGAATAAACACAGAATTATTTACATTGTTATAAAAATATTTAATAAATAGCATTATCTCTTGCCAAATGATAATTCTAAATCGCCAACTACACTACTTGCGAAGCTCCTGCGAAGTACGTAACCACACACTCTTGCAACCTCACTGAGAGCACAGTCACGAGGTTATAAATCGGGCGTAAAAACCGACACCGACTAGAACACCACAGTACGGGTAGAGAAGTGGGCGCTTATGACAATTTCGACGTAGTTTGATAATAACGTATGGCTTAGTAGTCAAAGACGGGGCTTGGACGGGTTCCAAGAAACGCGGATTCAAATTCCGCTGCAACAAATTTTTCATATGTTTTATAAAAAGTATTATTTACCCTGATCAGCAGTTAATATTTTTTGTTGTAAATCAGATATTTGCGCTTTACGGAGCGCGAGATCATCTTCCAATTCGGCTATCTTCTTTCTATTGGCCTCATCGTCTGTACTGTTGCGCAGATTCTCTATTTGTTCTGTTATCCAGGCTCTGTGAATATAAAGATAAATGTCTTTAAGTATAAATACATTTTTTTAAAAAATATAATCTAACAAGAAAATATATTTTCTTATCTAGTGTCAGTTCATTTATTTCTTCATAACCGGGTCTGCCACCACCACCGCAACCACCGCATTATCATTTATTCTATGCACTATTTATTGCAGTTTAAAAAGAAAAAGTAATTTCAGTGGGAACTGAACCAATAACTAAAGTATATTAACTATACAATAAAATACCGGCTATACTAAATGTGTCTGATTTTTTTAAATGTTATCTTTCACAAATTATAAGGCAACAATTATTAGATATTATAATTATTAGGTACCAAGCAAATATGTTTTTACCTATACTCCATCAATTCCTCCAAAGACTTCTCAGCCTCCACAATACTGAGATGCACTTCCAACTCTTGCTCAATGTACTGTTGCACCGCGCCCGCCTTTACGCTGCCCTTGGCGTTGCGCTTCATTGCGGTTTGCTTTTGCCTGTCTAAAGCTTCCTGAATACAAAAACGAAACCATTTTTAACACTTATAAAATATTTGTTTTATTTTTTAAATATTTTATAAAGTAAGAAAACTACATAATACTTTCAAAATAATGGCTTAATAATTTCTAATCACACTTCCACTTCCTACTAGAATCCTAATCCTAATTATATTATAAATTTTTAAGTTTGTAAGGAATATGGATAATGACACAAAAACGATTTTATTTCATTTCACACTTACGCAAAAACAAATTTAGATAAAATTTTAAGTTAGTTTTAGTTTAAACGGGTAAACTTGAGTTTGGATCGCTAGTTAAAAATAATAAAAAATACCTTAAGCCGTTTATTAACAGCCACAGCCTCCTCCATCTTCCTCTTAAGCACATTCTGTTGTTTGGCGTGCAGGGACTCCATCTTGGCCATGGCGGTGGCACGTTTGCGGTCCTCATTGCGAAGTCTCAGTAACGCGCGTTCATTATCCGCCTTCCATTTGCGGAACTTCTCGCTCTCTTCGCGCATTTGACGGATTATTTTCACCTGGCAATACGCGCTCATTATTATGTTTTATATTATAAAAAAGGCATGACGCGGTGACTGTAAACGCGACGACGATGACGACGGTTGTGGTTTCGATTCCCACACGGAGAATGAAATATTTAACATTTTCATTTCTTCATTCTGGTAACAATACAGAGCGCGGCATTAATTTCCGCCACTCAATAAGCAATGTCTCAAAAATTCGGCGAAAACTGGGGAACGGAGTGTCTTAACACTAGGTTAGGTTTTCTTCGCTACTACGCGCGGGATACAACGTGAAACTAAAACAAAATGTTTTATAGAAATGGTATAAGCCTATTACACATATAGACCGATTTAAAACAAAATAAAAGTAAGAAATTACACAGGACTTATTTTCATTATTTTCATAAGTATAAACAAAGTATATAAAGTTTTTGTTGACTATATATAGTTATTAAAAAAATACTAACTTTAGTAGCCTTCATGGCCTGTAATTCAGCATTGAGAGCGGCGATCTTAGCTTCGTTCTTCTCCTTCATTTTAATAATATTGGCTTGTTGTTGACATTTCTTCTTTAAGTCAGTTATCTCAGACTCCAAAGCCGATACTTTAGTACGACGTTCTTCGTGTGAGGGATCTTTACTCTACATAAGTAATTAAAATGATATTAGATTTAGTTAATAGATTTTAAATTTGGTTATCGAGATTAATTAATCATGTTTCCACAACTGCTTGTAAGAAAATATTATAATTTTCATACAAAATTTCAATATGCGCAAAATATTATAATCACCATAAATAATAAATTCACCTGATGTATTTTTACATATAGTAATAAAAAAGTATGTTTGTTCATTAATTACAAAGAAATCTAATAAAAATTTTGCCTGTTTGTGTCATGATGTTCCTTAGTCAGGCTTAAAGGAATACTCACGACACTTACTTTTTTTATTGAATTCATTCACAATAAAGAATTCTAAAAAGTATTTTTCTTTTCCAAGTGTGGAATTATATTGCATAAATAATATTTGAAGACTTAATTACCTTAGTTTGCTTCAACTGTTGTAAAAGCTCATCCCTTTCCCTTTCCAGTTTAGATATTTTTTCTTCATTTTCTCTCAAATTATTGTGGCTGTCCAACATTTCCTTATTGTTAGCTAATATGGCTTGAACTACGGATGCCTTGATGGCCATCGCGCGGTTTAGCTCTTGCAGTTCTTGGTTCAAAGCCACCTATATACAAGGTACAATTAACATGATTTTTTTATACAAAGATTTTTTTAGCTTCACGCTGTATCCCGCAAATGGCAGGGTAGACAGAGAGAACCTAGTCTTAAGACAGTCCATTTCACATTATTTGATAAATTTTCGAGACATGTCATGTTGTGTTGAGAAATAATTATAATTTCAACAATAAATAATATTTTGTAAAAAAAAAACATCAAACAAATAATACAACCTGTCCCATAGCCCTCTTCTCTTCCTCCAACACCGCCTGATCCTCATTCAACAGAACTTCTACATCTACCTTCTCCCCTTCTGAGTCTTCCTTCACAAAAGATAATTTTATTTCGTGGTCTATTAACTCTTCATTGGTCTTTAAGTTAACTGATTGTAAATCTTCTAATCTAAAAATAGTAATAAGAAGTCATTTAGTTAAAATTTTCAGCTGCAAGCTATATTCACGCGATATTGGCAGAGAGAACTTAGTGTTAAGACACTCCATTGCCCTCCTTCGGTCGAATTTTTCGATTGCGTTTTGAGTGGCAGAACTCAACGCTAAGCTTTTGCCCTGGTGCCAGAGTGAAAAATGAAAACATTAATAAATAGTAATTCATTCACCTGAGTGAGGATCACACCCACAACCAAATCATCCTTCTATGTTTAATGATGATTGATCCACACCAAATGTTTACAGTTTACAGTCCTACAGCGTCTCAATGACTTTGTGGCTTTATGATATTAAATATTGTTGATAAATCATAGTAAAAAATTGCTATACAGATAGAATGTGTATTTTGTTTGTTGATTTGTAATAAAATTTCTGCTATGTTGTATAAAGTTAATATTAAGCTACGTCAACTAGTTCAATAGCGATTTGAAAGTTCAGTATTTCATGCATAATATGTGAAATTAATGAGATCAAATAAAAACAAAACATTAAAATTTATAAAAACTTTGAAAAGTAAATTAAAGTTTGCTATTTATAGTATTATAATATGACATATTTTTACTGTCAATATTACATTTTAAGATTTAGATTCACATTTACCTAGACTTGACCTCCTTCAAATAATCAACCACCGATGTTCTGTTTGCATTATCATCTTGAGATCCTTCGGTCATGTTAAGATTTTCTATAGTCTGATTACATTGTTCAGTTAACTCATTTAGCTTCCTTTCAATTTTATCCTTGGCCGCCTCAGCTAATAATGCTTTTTCACATAAATTGGTATTTTCTATCAACATATTGCTCAAATGTTCGGTGACTTGTTTATGTTTTTTCAATAGTTCTGCATATTTGGTTTTTTCTCGATCTAATTCTTCTTGTAACTGTTCGTTGTTTTGTTCGCTCACTGTCGGTAATTTGCCTATTAACTGCAGTCGGAGTTCATTTACTAGGTTGTTTAATCTGTAGAAAAAAAATGTTTTATATACATATATTATTATTATATTAAAGATTCAAAATAACATGAACCAATTGTGACCTTGCAATAAATATATTAGCTCTTACCACATTGAATTTGAGAAAAAAATATAATGAAATTGACTTAAATTATATATAAGCAACATATATATATCAATATTTAAAGGAAGATTAAATAAAGCATATTTTCATAATCATTTCTATAACTTTCAAATTTTATTATTGGACTATAAACTAAATACATGTGTAATATTAGAAAGTAAAATACCACACCTTCACCATCACTACATATTTATGTAAAAATTGAGTAATTTTGTTTACTGGAATTTTTTTATGGATATTGCTGAACTTGGTTTTATACTATGATTCATACATTAAAAAAATTAAACCAAATCAGCTTCACGCTCTATCCCGCACTGCAGGATAGGCAGAGAGAATCTAGTGTTAAGACACTCCGTTCCCACTTTCTGCCGAGTTCTGGAGGCATTGCGTGTTGAGTAGCGGAATTCAAGGCCGCGCTTTGCCTCGACACTAGAGCGAAGAAATGAAAATATCAATGTAAATAAATATTTCATTTCCTGGAGTAGGGATCGAACCCACAACCAGTCGATTTTACAGTCACACTTTGTGCCCCTGCACCAGGACTGGCCTCTAAATTCCAAAAAAACTTCGCAACAACTTAGTATCTAAGCATAGTAAAGCAAAAAAATAAACCAATACTATACCTAACAATCTCAGCAGCTTTAGCATCTTGGTTAATAATTGGCTTGTTACGTATACGCCTCGCTCGGTCCGCGTAACGCAGCGTTGAGACAGTTTCGTCCAGGTTGTAGTCCGCTGGACTCACGCATGCCACCATAAGGGTAAGGGAATTACCTCCTAAACTGTCTGTTGGGAGATAATTTTAAGCGTACAAGTTTGTATGATTAAACATAATTATAATCTCAGGAACTATTGTTGAGATATAAAAAAAATGTTCTGTCCGATAATGCTTTTATCAAGGGAAGCTATTGGTTACATATAGAGTATGTTAACTGTACATTAGAGTGGTACAATAAAACTTAAGTTTGTTTGGTTGAACATGTTAATCTCAGGAACTACTTATGAGGTTTAAAAAAATATTTTCATTTGATGATGGGGGCAAAGACATAGGTTAAAGCTACTTTTTGTTTAAACTAAAAAATATTCTATACTCATAATTAAATATTACTTATTTTTACTATTGGAATCATCCAATAGTAAAAATAACTAACAAAAACATTATTTCGTTTTTAAACACATTTACAACTACTATTGAAGTCATTGTGGACCAAAGGGACAGTGCAACTCTAAACGCGATGATTTGTTGTTTATTATTTTTGTTAGCTTCACGCTATATTCTGTATATAGCAGGGTAGGCAAAGGGAAGTTCCATTTGTTTTTTTTTGAGTAACTTAGTGTTGAAACACTCTAGTTCTCATTAAAACACTTCCGTTGCCCGTTGGCGGAACCCAAAGCCGCGCTTTGTTTTGTGAACATAGCAAAGAATAGAAAATATTAAATATTTCATCACACACTTGTGCCCCTACACCACAACTGGCCTCATGTGACGTTGAATTACCACCTCTTAACATGCAGTGTCTTAAATTGTAGAATGTATTGTGAATCTAAAAAAAACCTTTGTACCTTGCAACAATCTAGTGAGCTTGCTATCTCTATAACTAATAAAGCTTCTATTGGTTCCATCTCCGAGTGCTGATATTACATTGCCTAGTGCCAATAGACCTTGGTTGATCTTCACGCCCTCTTTCAAACGCTCCCCACTTGCTTTCGTCTTTTTAATACGCTCCGAGCCAGCTAAGTCAACTAAATGGAACTTTGATGTTGTTGCTATGTTTCTGAAATTAACAGAATATTTATTGTTTTTTTTTTGTCTTTACTCTGTATCACACACCAGGGTAGACAGAGGGAACCTAGTGTTAAGATATTTCGTTTCTATTAAGACACTTCCTCCTCCACTTTCCGCTGAATTCTGGAGGCATTGCGAGTTGTGTGATGGAAATCAACACTGCGCTTTGCTGCATTACCAGAGATTCATAATATCAAAAAAAAACCATCAATTAATCAACACTACACTTACTTGTTACTCCGGCTCTCTTTAGCTATGATAATAGTGAAAACCGCATGACTTCTACTAGAGGCCTGGTTCATGGCGGTGGAACCTGTCACCCGACCTGACGAACCCCGCTCTAATGCCATCATAGTCTCCATTGTCGATGTTACTGGCATCTCGGTGATACCTAAAATTTGATAAATTAAAGCTTAATACTAAAGATATAATCCTGTTTGTGACTTCACCCACTTGAAATTGATATACCTTTTGAATTAAAAGAAACACAAAATAATAGAAAAGCTTACAAGCACATAATAGCGTAAACTGCATTTAAATTGCTTAAGAGGTTTCTGAGATTAGCAACACAGACAAACAGACAAAAATTTTAAAAATCCTCATAATATAATATAAATTAAAGCATTTACCACTTACCAGGCAAAATCACACCTTTGTTGACATCTTCTCTAATTTCAATAATGCTATGATTTCTTTCTTTACCAGATAACAAATCATAACATTGCTCCTGGTACAGTTCCATGAATGAAACACTAACTTTAAATATAAATTTGTCCTCATGCAGTTCGATGAAGTCAAATATGTCGGCTACAGCTTGTGGTATTACACCTGTAATTAAATTTTACAATTTTTCATGTTAATATTAATATAAACAGATAGGTAAATTGAAAATTGGGCAGAGTACCTTAACACTAAGTGTCTTTTGCTATACAAGGAAAAAGTGTGAAATTGCTTTTATTATGTTAATTTTTTTAGTTTACCTAATTTAGTGGAGTCCCCATCAGATCCTGAGTAATTTGTTCCCATTGTGTATGTTTTTCCAGAGCCAGTCTGGCCATATGCTAATATTGTCACATTATATCCTGTTAAATTAAATTATGTTTGTATATATTTAAATAAATTATAAAGAGGGAAGTGTTAAATAGTAGTCATATTAAATGTAAATTTTATTATGTTGCTTTTATTTTATTAGTTTTGTATATAAAAGATATTTCAATTATAATAACTTTAGGAGTACCAATTGATTGTAAAAAGATTCTAAATTGAAAGATTACTCCAGAAGCCCAATTGTATAATGCTATTCTGTGATAATGAAAGAGTTCAATAGCCCTCAGGCCTTTATGAAGTGAATGAGAATACAAAGCGAGAAGTTTATGTTAAAACTTAAATCAAATGTTTAAATTAAAAAAAAAAATAATAATTTTTAATTTGATGAAAGAATGGCAAATAAGATTTATGATGGAAAAGTGAGAGGTAAGAGAGGTGACTTTCGAAAACACAGTATCAAAGATACTGGAGGAAGGTCACGAAAAAAGCATGAGGACCCCCCCAGAGGGCATGCATGAAGGTTGATGACAGTGGACGAGGCGAAAGAGGTATGTAGAGACCGTAGCGTTTGGCACTCCGTTCCCTATGACTACCCCGCTAGGGATAAAGCGTGAAGCTAGTTTAGTTTAGTTTTAAAAAAATAAAAAAATGAGGTGTTGTGGTGCAGGGACACAAAATGTGACTGTAAATGCGATGGGTTGTTGATAAGACCCCATTCATGATAATGAAATTATCATTTAATTTTGTATTTCCATTAATTTGCAGCATCGAGTTCTGACACTCAATATCCAATACCTCCCAAATTCAGCAGAAAGTAGAGAATGGAGTGTCTTAACACTAGGTTCCCTCTGCCTACCCTGCTGTGTGTGTGGGATGTGGGATACAGCATGGAGCATATAAAAAAATTGAAAAATAATAAAACTTTTGAAATTTTTATTAATTCCCTGTTTCTAAAATAACAAAAATACTAAAATAAAACAATTCATACCTTGGAAAAGTTTCCCAATTAATCCTTTTACTGCAGTATCATAAAACTCCTGTTGAGTAATATGTTGAGGAAATACATAGTTGTAAGTGAATGCTAAATCTTTTATTTGCACTTGGGACTCTCCGGACACAACGTCTATACATTCATCACAGCCTCTTTCAGTTTCAGTTCGCATTAAAGGCCTTATCCTAAGGGCGACTTGCACCGTGTCAATAGTACTTTTATTAGTTTCCCCTTCCACCATTTTGGAAAATTTTGTCAATTTTTCGTTAAATATAAGGCTTAATGTTAGTGGTTTAATATTTTTCACGTCCTAGTCATGACCGTTATTACGAGTAATGTCAACTTTGTTTTTTTTAAGTGACTTCTTTTCTTAACAGCCAGTAACTAAAATTTGACAAAAAAAACATTTGCAGAGAAAATTAAGATAATACAATAAATATTTTAGCAATAAACAGAAACATATGTAATTAACAGCAAGAAATAACTATAAATAAACATGTTAGTATAAGAAACATCATGCAATGGTTTATTTACCTTCAATTATATTAGAACAACAAAATATCGATAGTAATGTTATTACTGAATATTAAAAAACGTAATTTTAATATCAATTTTTACGAAGAAACTCACTTTTTACATTCCGTCACTAAAACTTTTAAAATTATTAAAAAGAACGGTTGGTTATATTCCAGTGCAACATTCAAATTTAGTGTTTCCATTAAAGAATATTATACACCATAGAGTTCGTTGCCGTTTATTGTGAAAAAATACTGTATTTTATAAACATACAAAAATAATATGGTATATAACAAAAATAAAACAATATCATTTTTATTTTAGACAAATAGAAAACAAGCAGCTTTTATCGTTTTAAGTTATTTACTTTATGTTGTGCGTGTACACTCAACAAACACTGAAGGCAATTTTTAACTGGTTTAATGGTTTTTTTTTAACATGCATTCTCCTACTATGTAAAATTATCTTTTTTTTACCGTATAACTTCCTTCGTATTTCTCCACACAACGTGACATTAGCGGAATGATATGTGCTTAACTGGCACGCTCGGAACGCCATAGTCCAAAAAACATACCATACCATAGTTTTGGTTAATTTTACTTTATCTATATGTTTTTATCTGTCCGTATTGATTGTTGTCAAATATTATTAAAAAGGAGCGAAAAGCACAAAATCTGACTCAAAATAAATAATAGTATAGTTAATAGTTATATTATTTTTTAATATTAGTTAACAATATTATCTTTAAGTTAGTTCAGTGTATACGGTGATGATTTCGTATTTAAGGATGATTTGTTTTTTGTGAAAATTTACGTCATGCCACCTAAAACGCGAAGAACGAAATCTAAAGCACTAAAAGAAAATGAATCTGAAAATGTTGTGAAATCTAAAACCATAAAGGGTATTGCCAACAATACTAAGCCTTTAAGAAAAGCTTTAGCTGATAAAACAAATTCAGCATCGGACGACAATACCTCGATACTTATTGAAAATGTCACAAAGTCCTCCAAGTCTTTAGCAAAATTTCAGAATGAATGCGAAAATAATAATTTAAGACCACGTCGTATCAAAAAACTTCCCAACCGTTATAACGAGAATGTTATAACACCGAGTTTATCCAATAACAAAGAAAATTCGTCCGCCACCAATAATATTCGTAAAACTGCAAAAGTTAAGACACCAGAAGTTAAAGAGGAACCTGTTAGTGTAATAACTCCATTAAAACTACCAGTTTGTGATTTGGAGAATAGTTTACTAAAAAATCGTCCAAAACGAATTTGTAGGTTACCAAGTAAGTTTGATGATCATTCGATTAGTCCAAATAAGTTTATACCTGTACAACCTATCAATGCTAGTACTCCTATAACAAACAAAACAAAAACAGTAATTAAAGAAACTGTTAAAAGATCAAAAATACCTCATACTAAAACTAAACCTAAGTCTGTTTTTCAAAAACCATTACAATCTTCTAAAACAGTTTCTACACAAAATACAATAAGAAATTATTTAAGTAAAACACCTGATACAAATAATAATGCCAAACAAACAAAGCTTAATCTTAAAACATCAGTTAGAAAATTGCCTGCTATAAAAACTACTATAAGCATACTGAGGAAAGATATATCTGATAATGTTAAAGAAAAGACACTTAAAAGAAATTCTAGTAAAGTTGATGTTTATGAATTTACATATGACCCTAATGATGAACCCCCTCCACCTAAGAAAAAAAAGAAGAAGGCTGTAAGGAAACCAGCTAAAACTAAAACATTTACAGTTAAGAATAACTATGATAAAAATTTAGCTAAGGCCTTAGCCACACTAAAGCATACAGTTGCTACAAAATCTTCACCACCCAAATTTATGAACGAACAACCAATTAAGACAAAAACAATATTGAATGATGTAGCAAATTCTAATCAGAAACAAAACTTAAATATAAACGAAAGTATCAATGAAAGGAATTACAATTCTGTAAGAGTAGAGGATATAGCTTTAGATATGCAAGTAGATGATAACATTGACTATTCACCGGTTAACTCACCAAGTCAACCCAAAACTTCAGGTAATGAAAACATTGAAAAACCACCAGAACCTAAACCTCAAGATATTAGTTTCTTTGATGAACTTCCAGCTGCAAATAGTAGTATGAACTACTCAAGACATCCCTTATCTAGTCCATGGAGGATGGAATTTAATAATTTACCTATAAAATGGCAAGTAAATACTTATGTGAAACCAAATATGACTCCAGCATTTGAAAGTTCTTTTATAAATTTTAATGATGGCAACAAAAAACATATATACACTAATATTGTCCCAGAAGCTAATGTATCTCTTCCTCAAATAGTTGATAACCCAAATTTAAAACAGACTAGCATAATTTCATTCATAAAAGAAGTTGTAGAAAAAAGTGCAAATAAAAAAAAGAAAATTAAAGCAACACCAGTCAAAGCAAATTCTCTGTTTGAGGATACAAACATGTCAATTGTAACAGAAAATTCACCTAAAAAACAAATGAAAACAACAAACAATAGTATTACACCTACTAAAAATGTTTTAATTCAAAATAATAGTAATAACACTAGTTCAGGAACAGACAGTGTAAATGTACATAATAATGATGAAAATGACAAATCAGGTGAAAATAATACTTATTTTGGTTTCGATGATACTGAAGATCAAGAAAATATTTCACCTAAAAAGAAAAACAAAGCTAGATCATTAAGAGCTAGAACTAGAGGTATATTGCAAGAATTGAATAGTCAGAGGGGTCCAACGCGAGCAGTTATACCAGTCATTGCAAAATCTAAACCTTTTAATAATACTGAAGGATTAAAAAAAATATTTGATGAAGTGAAGTCGGCTTCAGAACCCCCAGTTTTTCCAGAACCCTCTGTCAATATTAATAATGAAGTTACTGTAACTGAACCAACTGTACCAGAAATTCTGGACAATGAAGACTCACAATCTGTTCATTTGTTTGAAGATATAGATGTAGTACATCATCAAAAGGTAATTCTTATTTTCTTTTTCTTATATACTTTCACTCTGTACTCTACACATTGTTGCTAATATCGCTTCCATTCCTCATTTTCTGCCAAATTTACTTGTGTGGCGGAACTCAATGGCGTGCTTTGCCCTCGTTACAAGAGTGAATAAAGGAAAATATCAAATATATACAGGTCGTCCCCTTGTTGGTGTACGAGTAGCCTACTTTTTCTTTTCTTAACATTTGCCCAGATGCTATGTTATATAACTAATTGTAGTTTTACACATCTTTATATGTTATGGAAATCAACACCACACTTTATTACATCAAAATAGAGAAATGAAAAAAATATATAATAATTCCCATAATAGCAGTTGGCTCACATCCATTTTATTTACTTACAGTCACACTATCCCACAACAATGAATACAGAACCATTATTTTTAAAACTACTACTAATATTATATTTAATTAAATAATTTTTTTATTATTAACATAATATATTCAGTCCGTTCAACAAACATTTCAAGTGAGTCTTGACTTGTCATAACTTGTAAACCAATTAGTCTGCATGCATGAAATTAAGCAAATTTTTCAAATTCCCTAGCTTGTAATTTATATAAAATTTCAACAATTTACCTCAATTTGTTATTTGTGACTCACTCAGTCATCATAAACCTCACCCATTCTAGGTAACCCAGAAGAAAGAGCTTTAATTTTTTATCCTGAGTGAACACAAAACTTGACACCCAGATTTATCTTACATTCTTTTGTTGGTGACATTGAAAACAATGCTTTACTTAACATTTAACTTGGCTCTTATTTCACATTCATGTTTTATTATAGATGGGATTACAAAAGTATTATGAGTAATATTATTTTATATATAACATTAATTTAATTCCAGCCCATACGTAAAAGCTATGGCAAACCTAAAAGGGTAGCATTCCGTAAGAACACAATGGATAGTGACACAAGCCCATTGAGTGGTGTTGATCAAGCTTCAAGTGACGAGGACCTAGATGATTTGTCATTTAAATTACCTACAGAAAAACCTAAAAAGATTAATAAGAAAAAAAAAACAAAGAAGCAAATGTTGTCCAAGAAAGAGGTAAGAAATACTTTTTTTTACCTTTATACCATGTATAGCAGGTTAGAGGGAACCTATTGTAAACATTCTCTGTTCTTCACCAAATTTGAGACACATTTGTGCTAAGTGGTGGAACTTTGTCTTGCAGGACTTGATTTGTCAAAGAGAGTGGAATTAAAAATAATTTATACCTCTTGAGTGTAAATTGAACCCATAGTCATCAAGTTTCCTGATAGACATTATGTTATAATTTTTTTTTAGAGAGATAAGGATAGGATATAGCAGAAGAGGCAGAGTGAGTGTTGGAGTGTCTTAAGAATATGTAGTGTTAAGTTTCCACTTACTTCATTCTCCATTCACCACTAAACATTGTACTTTGCCTTGTTAGTAATGAAATGAATATTTTAAATAATTCATTGAATGGAAATCGCATCTACAACTGTCGCATTCATATTCACATGTGTGGTTATGTTCCACAATAGCCTCTTGATATGATAGATAAATGATAATCTATTTTAAATTTAGGTTATAGCTTCCCTTTAAAATTTCCTTTATTGCCCAAAATTTCTTTCAGGTTATTTTACTTCTTCTGTCCACCTCTTCTTGGCTATTGTTTTTCTTGAAAGAGATCTGTTTCTCTAGTGGTTGAAGTAGCAACTACCAAGCCTCATGCCCTTTGTTTCCCACTCTAAGTTACTAAATATGCTTTCTGGGAGAGCAATGAAAATCTTTGGTGATAGAATCTCCTTTACTGGTGATTCTCTTTTATTTGAAAGCAAGGGCTTCCCGTGTGGTCCCAGTTTTATTTGGTCCATTTCTGACAATGGTATCCATGAGAAAATCACATAAGGCTTAAAATTTGCATTAGGTATGTGCGCGACGAATAGACGAATATCTTAATATGACGCCATTTCGATGTTTTTTTTTTATTGGAAAGGATACTCATCAAAGATAGTTTGCCGAAAGTTTGGTTAGGTTCTGATTATGAGATCCAGTTAAAATTGAAGAAGTCGGTTTTATTTTGTTAAAAACTATAATTTTATTATACAGCAATATGATACCTGATGAACAACATTGCCTTGGTACAGTTTCTGAATACAAAACCATATTGAACTAGGTTTGTCATATCATGGAGTAGTGCTGGTGCACCTAATTTTATGGCTTCGTTTCTTAAACCGTCTGGATCTGGACTATTTCTACTTTAAGCTGTTTTATTTGTTTATATACTTCTTTATTTTTTGGTGGCTAAGTTTTGAATTTGCTGCTATTCCTTCCATTTTATTGTTGGGTTTTCTTTTGCTGTATAGTTCTTACTGGTGACATGGTCTATTATGTATTTTCTTATTTTCGTTTTTCCTTTCTCCTTTCTCTCCCTCTAGTTTTTGTATACAGGTGTTGTCTTAGTTCCTTTACGATAGCTTCTTATAGGATATTATTCTGAAATAATAAATTATTTTCACTGTTTTCAGGAAAAAGAAGTGGAGGCTTGGGCAGCGGGCTTCAATTCCATGTGTGAAGATATTGATGAATTTGACCTGGTAGTTGAATAATATGTACTTCATTCATATAGTTTAAGTATTCATTTAAACTGATTGTTTATTTTACGTTTCATTTTAACAGAAAAGTGCAATTTCCACAGAACAAAAAAAAATTAAATAATTGTTTTATAACTTATAATATGTTATTTTTAAATTTTACTCAATGTTTTACTAACATGGTTGGGGACTTAAATATTTTTTTTTCTTAAATCTTAATGTGTATAAGTAAAACGAATTAAAACATTTATAGTATGAACTGACATTCTCTATATTCATAACAAAGCTATAAGTAAGCGATGTAAGTTAAATAATAACTTATTTGTAGTACTAATATTACTAGGGTTGCCAATCATACCATAGTATTTATAATTGTACTATATATTTTCGGGCGTGCGTACTATATACTGTTTAAGAAATATACAGTACCTAAAATAGTAGAAAACAAATAGATATAGAAAAAAAAATAATCCTACCCAAAAAAAATCATGATATAACTGTTGACTGACGAGATATTATTGAATAGTATGAGACTATCAAGAGGATATTTTCAGTTATAAATTCGAAATGGCGATAAGAAAGAAAAATAACTAATATCTAATTAATAAAACGTCTATATATTATTATATACCTAAAAATGTGCTATAATATTAATATACTATAGTATTTTCTTTGTGGTGTACTGTGTTTTTTATATGTTATTTTAAAAACTACTATTTTATTGGAAACCCTTAAAATGGGACCAAGTTTTATATATTTACGATAATCTTTTAATTTATTTTAAATTACAATTATGAGTGCCATTAGATTTAAGCATCGTTTATTATTCATTGCCATTTTGGGAAAATAATATTTTTTAATCATGACTACGTTAAGACGGGTGTATTTTAATTTAATTAACATATTTTTAGTTTAGTTTGGTAAAATAGTGGGATGCCGGAAGAACGTCTCATTTTTTATTTTGAAATCTCATATATTGCATGACAATTTTTCAATTTTGACATTTTATTAAATAAGAATGATGATTTGTTTTAATTTAAAGACAGACGATGCTTGCGTTTTGCATTTATTATTAGAAATAGTTATAATAATTTTATTTTGTAATAAAAGTATTGAATACAAGAATTTTATATTTATTTATTTACCTCTCGATTTTTCGTTGAATCCTACGAATATTATAAATGTCAATGTCTGTGAGGATGGATGCTGGTTCCACATTCAAGCAAAATCTCTACTGAAAGTCTTTACCTTCACAGTAATATAGCACATCATTAGATTTTGTAATAAAGATAGATAATTCGTCTATCATGTAACAAAGATTTTAGCTGGTACAGTCAAACTTGTGACGCCAGTAGGATAGTAAAAAACCTGGTCAATAGAAGCTTTCATATACATATATTGTAATTCTGAGCGTAAATAAAGATATTTTTATATGAGAAAAAAATATATATAGGGTAAAACCGGGATAGACGCCACAGCGGGAGAGATGCCCCATATTTAAAATACCTAATTTCCCGAATTCGCCTCGGGACAAAAAAAATAATTGTACAAGTAGGAGCCACAGTCTTCTTGCACCTCAGTTATCATGGACATTCACGAGACGCGTCTTGCGTTTCGCGAGTTTGAGTAAATAACCCCGCGGTGAAATTCGTGGACGCGTCAAAGATTTAAAGGTTAATATTTTGCGTTGTATAACTTTATAATTAGTAATCTATTATGTTATATTTTTTATTACGTCACGTATTCATTAAGACTGTATCTAGGTGTTTATAGAATCTATTTTGTTTATAATTTACTTAAAAAATACTTTGGCATCTATGCCTATCACAAAGGAAAGTTGCCCTGATTTTTCGAGGTATAGGTACCCTTAAGGGCATCTATCCCTTCATACTCAGTATATGGAGTTAAGTATATATTTTGAAATGTTTTTTTGTATATTTATTAAATTAGTATTTTTTATGTTTTAAGAATATTTATGTTAGAACTTTTTACTGACTTTAGCTCTACTATGCCGCCAAAATATAAAAAAAGGAAGGAGTGCGAGCTCGAGTATGTTCTTGGACTGCAGAGAACGTACAGTCAGCTTTTGATGAATTGGATAAAACAACCATGGGGATAAAGGAAATATCCCAACCATTTGGAATTCCATCGAGGACATTGCAAGGACGATATGCTGTTAAAAAATCAACAAAGTTGTTGACACTGGGTATGTGTTAAAGATGATTAGTACAATATATAATAAATTTTTATAAGTAATTTCTGTCTGATTACCAATAGATTTATTTACGCATTTTTTATAGGAAAACATCGTAATTTAGATTTTGACAATGAGAAAAGGCTAGTCAAGCACATTCTCAAACTTGGTGATGCTGGATTTCCCCCAAATAGACAAGCCATCCCAACCATTTGGAATTCCATCGAGGACATTGCAAAGACGATATGCTGTTAAAAAATCAACAAAGTTGTTGACACTGGGTATGTGTTAAAGATGATTAGTACAATATGTAACAAATTTTTATAAATAATTTCTATCTCATTACCAATAGATTTATTTACGCATTTTTTATAGGAAAACATCGTATTTTGGATTTTGACAATGAGAAAAGGCTAGTCAAGCACATTCTCAAATTTGGTGATGCTGGATTTCCCCCAAATAGACAAGCCATACGCATGTTGGCATAACAATTTGCTGAAAAGCTAGAGCTAAAACATAATTTTGACCATGAAAACGAAATTGTTGGAGGTGCGTGGTTCAAAAGTTTTATTAAACGGAACCCGGAGCTATCTATCAGACAAGCTAGAGCTAAAGGTCTTAGTAGAGAAGAAGTAAAAAACTTTTGTGGTCAAAGTTCTGACCGGAAGTGATCTGTTGGAAAAACCAGAAAGGATCTACAATATGGATGAATCCGGTATTCAATTAAATAATAAACCCGGAAAAGTCATAGCTAAAAAAGGTGCAAAAGCTGTCAATTCAGTCACTTCTGCCGAGAAAGGTGAAACTATGACGATCGTTGGCTGTTGCAATGCAATTGGTAATTTCCTTCCACCAGCTCTAATAATAAAAGGTGTTAATAAAAAACTCTGAATTTGAGGATGGAATTCAATGTATCCAAAGTCTTCATGAACAAAAAGTCAGCTTATATAAACGCTAAATAGCTGAGCTTTTCTATAAATGGTTAACAGAACATTTTATACCTCTGAAGCCCCATGGTAAGGTTCTGCTGATTTTAGATGGTCACTCGTCACACTCATCTGCACCAGATATGCTGCAAGCTGCTGCTGATAATGATATAATTTTACTATGTTAACATAGTCACACAACTTTAGCCTTACAATCTTTAGACAGAGCAGTATTTGGGCCCTTTAAAACCTATTTCAACCATGAAACCAATCAATTTGTGCGCTTGAATCCAAATAAAAAGATCAGTCGTTACAATGCTGGAATATATATAATGCTTGGATTCACGCTGCAACCCCTGCAAATACTCTTGGTAACTTTAGAGGTAGTGGTATTTACCAAGTTGACCCGAATGCTTTGCCACATACTACATTTCTGATATCAGATATGGCACTGAGTAGTGAAAATCCTGACACTTCTTGTGCGCTTGATCAAGTTGTAGGACGAATGTCAACAAACCGGCTTCAGACATCTTATTCGTTAGATTCCCATCCACGGCACGCCAATGTCTCAGAAAATGTAGAATTTCGTGCGCCTATTGCGGTTGAACAAGGATAAAAACCATCTCTGCCTCAGATTTCTGATTCTGCACTTTGTCAACTAAAGTTGAACAATCCGAGAGAAAATATATCAGAACATGAACAAAATAAAACACCGCAAAATCCAATACGTACTCTAATTGACAGAGAATCTCCTAGTCTCTTGCTTGATTCTGAAATTTTAGAGGATATTACTCTTGTTGACATTGGTGGATTTGACATGGATTCCAAAAATTCGTTTGACCATGGCTAACAGAGCGAAACAATCGGCAGATATTTTGAATTCTAAAGAAAATATAAAACACAAGAAGGATACTAAGTTAGACAAAAAAGTACCAAAAAAACTTAAGAAAACCAAAAAAGAACCACCAGTACAAACACCAAAACTACAAAAATAAAACAAAATGAAACAAATTCTTGTAGCGACAATGACGATGACAATGTAGTTGACTCGTGTGACAAAGAAAATGATAATTATTTAAAAATAAACCAAGACCGAACTTCACTAAAAAGACAAACTATTTACATTTCTAGCAGTGAAGATGGAAACAATCTATCTAACTATTTATAAATTTAAAGGAAAGAAAACTAAAGGTAAAAAAAATTAACGAGATAGACAGGATAACGCCAAAGATACAAATAAAGATAACTGCATTGAATGTTTTGAAAACCATAAAAAAATGAAGTCGCAAGATAATTAGAGAATTAGAATAGATAATTAAAAACTATGTTGTGTTCTTTTTAATATAAAAATGTATAATTGTGCAATGTGGATGTTGGCATTTATAATATTATAATATTTTGATTTATAATGTTAATGTTTTACAACAACAATTTATTAAGAATTGTAATTTTGTTGAAAAAATTAACTTAAAAAATATGATTATGGATGTATAACTTAAGAAAACAAGAAGAAACTTAAGAATTTATATTTTAGTAAAACAAATGTTTTAAAATTTTAATTATAATCACCTATTTGTGTAATATTAGAATTATTTGTCAATAATAGCAATTATAAGATTTTAAAAAACACTATATACTTTTCATTATTATGATTCATGTTTGTTGGAAACAATTGCTGTTTTAAAATTAGAACTATTTAACAATTGGTTTAGTTTTTTCGTTTACTTGGTATAACGGGCACCTATCCTGTTCTGCAGGCATCTATCCGCCTCAGTATTTTCATAGTAGGGCAACTATCCATATAGGTAGGCATCTATCCTCAAAATTAATGTTTCACAAAAAGCTATTTTTTACAAAACCTATATTTAATTTGTTAAAAAAAAATAAAAGTAATTCATCACAAAGGATTGAGCTAGCTAAATAAATAAAAATTATTACTATTAAACTATCCCGGTTTTACCCTATATAAAAGAGCCACATTGTCATTAAATTACAAAAAAAAAATGATAATCTGTCTTTATTTATATATATTATCGTTTTAGAAATTTTTAAACTAAGAAATTAACAATTTAGTAAAAACATTTTTAAATTTTCTTGACTAGTTTTGAACTGATATTTTTGTGTAAAAAGCTTTATTAGTTTTGTCGCTGAGTCGTTTCATAATGTAATTTCTAAATTTGTTTTTGATTCTTATATATTATTCTAATCAAAATTAAAGTACTTTATACGGTATAGTCAATTTATAAAAGATATTTAGAAATATTTTTATGATATAACCAATAGACGGCGCTTAAAATATTTATAAAAACTTCTAACATGTTTGAAGTTTTTAAAATTGTTTTAAGCGCCATCTATTTTTTATATAAATAGATATTTCTAATTGTTATCATCAACAAGAGATGGCGTTAGTTTTTTATAATAGTTTCTTTTTTAAATAGTAGGACACAGAAAATATTAAGATATTAAATATTGTATTTATTTACAAATACAGAATAAATAAGGTTTACATTAAAATACACCTCTGTAGGATAGATTTTTGGAATTTATTTTAAGGAGAATCATTTTGCTTGGCATCGTTTAAATTGCTCTCTTGAGCCTTAGATAATTTTGTAATTGTACTACAGATGGTGCTTTATTTGGCGTTAGTCGTCTAGTAACATAGGTAGGTGTTTCTATGTTAACTGAAAAAAGTTTATTTTAATACTATATTATTAACATGTTCCAAATTACCGGATTTAACATTTTTTGTGATTTTGTTTATGGCTTGTATGATATACAGAATTTAGGACTTTGAAATAAGAAAGAAATTGCAACGTCAAATATTTTTTTTAAATAAAATTTTTAAATTAATAATTTTTTTATTATCTTTGAAAGTACACACACTACACGTATTATTAGAAAAAAAAAATAATAATAGGCACTTCTTTATTTTAAATTTTATTTAGATTGTAAATGTAAACAAGGTAAATAAAGGCAATGTAAATAAAATAATAATATATAGTCAAATATTCTCAGCACTTGCTATTAATATATCAGCTTCACGCTGTATCCCGCACAGAGGAGGGTAGTCAGAGGGAATCTAGTGGTAAGACACTCGCATCAAGTACCAAAAGAAAAATAAGTAAGGCTGTCTCGAAAATTGGGCAGATAATGGGATATGGAGCGCGGTTCCCTCTGGTTCCCTAAAAAAATAACAAATTTACCTCTATGCAAATTTATAATAAAAAAAGAAGACAGTTCTTTTGACGTATGGAAGACTTTTCGTATAATAAATGCCACACATACATATCTACATAGCTGATAGCATAGTGGCATAGTGTTTTTTTGTGGAATTTTATACTGTGTAAATAGTCACGCACGAAATATGAATTTGTGCGACAAAAATGAAAAACACTGAATAAAAATGTCTATCTGGTAAAAATACAGCTTCACATCTTCACGCTGTATACTGCATGTAGCAGGGTAGGCAGAGGAAGCCTAGTGTTCAGACACTCTGCTCTCCGACTCCGTTAAATTCTGGAGGCATTTCTTGTTGAGTGGCGGAACTCAGCGCCGCGTTTTGTCTCGACGCCTGAGCGAAGAAATGATAATATTAAATATTTCATTTGTGCCACGGCTAGCCCAGCACTTCGGATCTTAAAATATAGTGGAATATGTCAGATTGTGTGCGATTTTCGTGGATTCGAATCGTAAATCGTAATCGGTATTATACTTATAATTTATTTAAGATACTTTGTAACACAAATCAAGCACCACGGAGTCACGGCTTCGGTCGCCTGTACGGTATAGGATTTAAAGCTAATTATTTCCATCATTTTTGTAACCTAAGTGATAATTAAAAAAATTTGTTTTTTTTTTAAATAGGATCCCTTACCTCAAAAGGAAGAAAACGGAATTCTTATAGGATGACTTTGTTGTTCGTCTGTCAAGATCATGTGAATGTATCAAACTAAAATTAATAACAAATGTTCAGGTCTACAGTCTCTTCGAGCGCGAGCTCTAGGTAAGCGCAATCAACACTTTAACATGACAGGGGAAAAGAAAATATTTTAAAATTAAAATATACCTACCTATTACCTAGGAGCCAGTCGTGGCGCAGGGGCACTAGCGTGCGACTATTAAGGCTGGATTCAATTCTCACTCGGGGGAATGAAATATTGAGTATATTTATATCCTTGCTCCGATAACGAGCCACGTCGCATGCCACGCAGTGTCTTAATGGGAACGAGTAGTCTTAACATTGCGTTCCCAGGTTTCCTCTGCCTTCCCTGCTATGATACTGAGTGAAGCTAATAAAATAATATTATTCCTATTAAAAAAAACGAAACCAAGTTTAGACAAAAACGAAAAAGCGTTTTTTTAGTATTGTTTAGTTGTCATTGTAAAATTTGTGAAATCCTCAATCCGGAACTCTTACTTGTATTGATTGTATGATCGTATTGATGGATTGTATCTATGTATATAATATATTTTTTAGGGTTCCATACCTCAAAAAGAAAAACATAACCCTTATAGGATCACTTTGTTATCCGTAGATCCGTTACTTATCTTTTAGAGCATAGAAAAAATCAAGCTTCTTAGTCAACGTAATCAAAAGCTTCAACTTCAGCTTCACGCTGCATTCGTTCCCCACTTTCTGCCGAATTCTGGTGGTATTGCGTGTTGAGTGGCAGAACTCAACGCCGCGCTTAACCTCGGCACCAGAGCGAAGTAATGAAAATATAATTGTAAATAAAGATTTCATTTCCTCGAGTTGGGATCGAACCCGCAACCAGTCGAATTGACACTTTATCCCCCTGCGCCACGACTGTCCTCATGTTATTTTTAATTAAACATTTTAATTTTGGTGTTCCAGTTTGCGTAGTATTGTTGTCTGTAAGTAACAAACAAACTTGTACTGGTCGACTTCTGTAAATACAAAAAAAAATGTGTACATTTTTAGCTTCACGAGAGAGCTTGTTATGCAAGCAAGGTATAGGGACCTTGGAGCCAAATGTTAAGACACTCTGTTCCCATTAGGACACTTCCACTCCGAATTCCGAAGGCTTGAATTGTGTGATAAGTAACCAAAAACAATATTAATAATAATATTCTTTATACGTTACACCAAAAAAGAATCCGAAATAAATTACAATTCGAAACGAAATATAATTTTTCCTTCTTACTCAAAGATTAATCCATTCACCAAAGCAAGTATCCCACCGGCTCCTAATGTGATGCCTGACTATATTAAAATGATTGCTCTTCGGCAAATATGGCGGGCCGCTGAATTATAGCGGAAGCAAATATTACCCTCGCAAACACACGTCCCGGGAGAGCCAGCTAGTTCGCGCACTCAAAATTAAAAGCACACAATGAAAACACTGCACGGAAACCCCTACTCCGATACCTATGTCGCGAAAAGTGAGTGCCTACTCCAAGCTTCGCTCTTAACGCGCCATTGTTGTCAATCAAAATAGTCGTTCGAGTAGTTTTTTGTTTATGGACTCTTCGGTGTTGCCACTCGAAAACAAATAGCGGTAACGAGCGGTAGGTAGTAACAAGCTGCTACAGCTTTACACTATCCACTGGCCTTTATTGTTTGTTATTATTTTGGCTGCGGCTAATTGCTGGATTTTTATCTTATGTCGATTGATTGTTTTGTTTGGGTGCGTGCGAAATTATCGTTATAATGGAATAAATGTGATTGGAATTGTCAATATTTTTAGCTCAAGCTAATATTTTTTGAAGAGTATTTTATTAAGATATTATAGGCGCTTATTCTATAGTCAGCGCAATCAACACTTTAACATGACAGGGGAAAAGAAAATATTTTAAAATTAAAATATACCTGCTTATTCTATACCCGCTTATTCTATAGTCAGCTTCACGCTGTATCCCGCTCACTGCAGGGTAAGCAGAGGGAACCTAGCGTTAAGACACTCCGTTCCCCACTTTCTGCCGAATTCTGGAGGCATTGTGTGTTGAATGGCAGAACTCAACGCCGCGCTTGTCCTCGACACCAGAGCGAAGAAATGGAAATATAAATTTAAGTAAATATTCACTTATTCTATTATGTTACATAGTTTCGAAAAAAAAATACGTTAATGGAAGTTGCTTTTTGTTAGCATTAATCCCGAAACTTTCCGGTAGCTTACCTCGTAAACAAATGTAAGTTCAACTTAATAAATCGACAATTGGACTGTTTTAGTCATTTAATTAAAGGGTGACCGCGCTCCAGGTTGGCCGGGTCGGGAATATTAACCGCAATTCTCGGTCAACATTCACAAAATTGACACGTCAAATATTTGTAACTTCGTCCTGGGACCACGTTAGACGGCAAACAGAATCGTGTCTGGTCCTCCCTTAATTTCCGATGTTTCCACACCGACTCGATTCCAATAGAGTTTCTAATATATTGGTTCTAGGTCTAAATTTGTGTGCTGACCGACGGACGACACGGCTTGTCAAAACAAAATGGCGCTGAGCTGGCTGTGTTTGAATTGGGCCGTATCAGTCGCGAGCGGAGATTCATTTTGTCGCCTTGCTTAAGATCGTAGTACTATTTCCTACGTATTGTCTCGGTACACACGGTGAGTGTGTGCCAGCGTGTCGGGCTTGCATTTAAAGCTGGCTACAAATTTGTTGTTTCAGTACAAATACAATGATGATATTGTTTGTGGTTCGACTTTGCGTTCGATCGAGGAGTTTGTTCGGCTGGCAGTAGCGTTCGATGTTGCGAGTCAACACTTGTAAATTGATTAAGAGTATTAAGACGGTTCTCTCTTTCGGAACCATTCGTAAGCCATTTTATTTTTAACAACTGAGTCTTTCTCTAGACAAACTTGTGTACAAAATATTTCATGTAAACAAAACTGACGCAATATTTACCCATAGTACACAGCTATGATAGAATTTATAACTAAATAAAAGACAACGTAAACATATTATTTATTATTATTTCAATAACATTTTAATGTAAAACAAATTAAGCGCTCAATTCAGTGTTTGATCTCCAAATTTACCTTTTATTAAAAACCACTATATGAGGTGTAAACACAAACTTTCAAAGAGGAGCATACTTCACAAATATTATATTGTAAACTTTACATTGCGATAGTAAATATTAAATAATATGTGTACAGGTAAATAATACTGTCGCTAGCCGGTGCGCGGAGCCTACCTGCCGCTCAGTGTTGCCATTATCATAAACCAAACACGTCAATATTTGCCCACACAAACAAGGGCGTAATTTTTAAATAAATTGTGGCATTTCGCGAAATTGCTTCCGCAAATAGAACTGTGGACCAGTCCGCGTGAATGTATAATGAAGTTTTCTTGTCTCTTTATTCTGTAATGAGCGTTTTATTGCTATAATAAGTGACAGTTTGATATCATTTATTTCATTACTTGGAGTGTATTGTGATTATTTATTTAAGTGTGTTTTGTGAACATTTGTTATTTATTTCATCTACTCATTGATAGATGGCGCTAGTGTTTGTTGCGATTAGATATACCTAAAATGCTATTGTAGTTTTGTGAGAACTTTTAGGCGTAATATTATCGAGTACCTATATATTTTGTTTATTTTATAAAATTTATGTTATACTCGTTGGTATCACCAACGAATATAACATAAATTTACTCCATAATATAGTGAAACCTATGGCAGTTATTTGATTATGGTTGATGTCCTCCTACATTTAAATGTTCCCAGTATGATCACCTCTCAATCCTCTTATCGGAATATAATAAATTTTTATTTTATTTAAAGTAGCCGATCTTCAGTCGAATGTAACACAATTGCAGCTCTCCACTTCACTTAAAAACTTAAATATAATATTGGTTTGGAGAAAATGTGTCAATTTTTATTAACATTAGAGACTTAAAATAATATTATTTACACAGTTGGCATATAAAATCGACTCAAAACAATTCATATTATGTACAAACGACATTTACGTTTGCTTTACACAAACTTTTTATATATTTGTAATTTACATTTTATTATAGAACAAAATTTACATATCTTATACATATAATAATAATAATAATAATAATAAGATAGATGTAGAAAATGTTTAAAGAATTCTGAGACTATACAACACGTTACACGATTATAGCCATCGTCACAATCAAATCTGCAACATAATCCATCAAAAGTTAACTATCAAACATAATTTGACAGAAAAGAAATCACTTCCGTACTATCAATATATACCTGCACCAGTGTTAGAGAGTACCATCACAAGATGTACTTTGACAGAGCCATATTAACAGATAAGACAGTTCATAATAATAGACCAGATATAACTTTAATTGACAAAGAAAATAAAATAGTTCATATAATAGATATAGCAATACCAAATACCCATAATATACAAAAAACAATAACAGAAAAAATACAAAAATATACAGAACTTAAAGAAGAAATAATCAGAATCTGGAAAATTAAAAAAGTATATATAGTGCCTTTGGTGCTGTCTAGCACAGGTGTTATTCCGAAATACTTACATCAAGCCCTCAAAACCATAGTTTTGTCTAATTCCACATACTATACCATGCAAAAATGTGCCATATTAAACACTTGCAGAATTGTCAGAAAGTTCCTACAAGACGACGCCATGTAAAAACGCAAACTTAAATTAATATAATTTAGTGAAATACTCTTGGCTTTGGCTCGCGGATTTCACATAAAAACCCAAACTTTAACAAAGTTTTGAGACTATAGAATTCAAATAATAATAATAATAACATTTTATATAATCTGTTCCGCCGCCATCTTGCTGAATTTCCCGCGCTCAAGGAAGATAATCCCGCGATTGGCTACACGGACGGGGAGGATCTTGTTACATGCGGGTCCGACTCGGTCGGAATTTAATAGAAGTCAGACATTCAGTTACGGTGAGTACGTTTCCATTGTATAATTAAATGTATGTATATAATAATATTGTTTGAAAATTAAATATTTAATATGTTCTTATTTTTGGTGTCGAGGTACAGCGTGGCGTTGAGTTCCGCTACTCAACACGCAATGCCGCGGAATGCGTCGGCAAAATGGGGACGGAGTGTCTCAGGACTAAGTTCTTTCTGCCTACCCTGTACAGTAGAAGCGATACATCGTGAAGCCAAAAAAAAGAAATAAAACCATTCGTTTACTTCTTGACACGATTTTGTGGATTGCATTATATGCTTACATTAAACATATTTTCTTATTTTCAGTTAATTACGAAGCGATGCGTTTGGCCACGATTATTTCTAATATGGGTGGAAAATGAAAGACTTTTTACTGGGCTCTTTCTGCTAACGAGAAGTGAAATTAATGCGGCAAAATATTATTTTTTTTTATCTAGGTATGCCTCCAGAATTGCGCAGAAAGTAAGAATCGGAGTGTCTTGACACTAGGTTCTATCTACCCTACCCTCTAGCCTACCGTGTACGGGAGCCTGCAGTGTACGGGATACAGCGTGAAGCTGATTTATTTATTTTATTTTTATCTAGATAGGTGTGATTCGTAAATTGCTATTAATTAGATAAATAAAATAGTGCTTGGGGATTTCTTTTTACATTATTTAAATATTTTGCTATTATTGACTTTATATTATGGTCTGCTTAGGTACAGTATTTTAGAAGAATTTGCAATTCATATTTTGTCTATTCGTGTTCAAATGAGTCGAGGAATTATTTGACATTTGTGACATCACAATCACAGGTATCATATTTTATTTTAGAAAACAATTGGTTTTTTCCATTTTTTCCTAAATACAAAAAAAAATATTATGTTGTGATAAAGCTTTTTGTAAAGTGAGAGATATATATGTACTTACCTATAATTTATTGTAGGTATATAAAACTAAAAGTATATGTATATATATTTAAAATAAATATAATATAAATAATAAATACGACTTCGACTTGAAAAAAGAATCTTTTTTTCACAAATTACATGCATTTGATGTAAAGAAGAACAGAGAATACGTTAGTTTACTTATAGCTGCATTTTATCCATCTAGAGTAGACCGAAGAAAAGGTCTATATTTTACATATATATATGGTTTTTTGTTCTAGGATTCGAACCGACAACACATTTTGTTATAATTTTTTAAATTATGTTACTTATAAAGTATTTTTCTTTCCTAAGTGTGGAATAACACTTAATTTTAAAAATATTAAATTATGTTCTATGTATTATTTGTGGGAAACGGAAGTATCCTTATGGGAACGGAGTGTTTTAAAACTAGATATTCATTTTCCCCCTCGCAGGTATACTGTGCGGGATACAGATTAAACCTAAAAAGGCATCTCTCATTTCAAATTTCAAAAATACATTTTTTTTTCACTGATTTGACAGCACAAGCAAAATGCATATTTTATTGAATTATTATTTCATAGGCAATCCCGTGATCCATACTAGTATATTTATAAAGCACACTGCGACCCGATACGCTTATCGAGGTGGGGCAGCACGGCAGATGCGTCGTCGCATATTTACTTAGGCGTCCCATTTTATCGCATGCTCGTCTGGGGGAACCTTGATAACTCGATACTTACTTATTGTATAGGTTAAATATAAAAAAAAATACATTCAATTTTCAACCATAGATGTCCTATGAGATGAGACGGTGGGAATGGTAAAATATTGTATATCGATTTGTTAAGGCATCTTTCAATGTGTATTTGTTAGTATCAGTGAATAAGGTTCTAGAGAATTTAAGAAACATTTTTCCGTACAGATTTTGTCACTGTAAAATGTGAATGTTTTGTGTCGTGCATGGCCAATGGCCTAGCCAGAACATATAGCATTTTAAAATCGTTAAGGAGTTACCCACACACCCCACATTCTGTCAAATTCTGGAGGCATCGCGTGTTAAGGGCCGAAATTCAAACTCACGCATTGTCTCCACACCAGAGCGAAGAAACGAAAAATTTCGTTTCCTCAAGTGGAAATCGAACCCACAACGCTTGCCCTTGTGCCCCTGCGCCACGACTGGTCTCAACATTCAAGAGAATATATAAACCTCATATCAACCCCATTCCCCGCTGTTCCAGAAACATAATTTATTATCGGAACAGGTAACGGCGTTAGTTTTAACTAGGTATATCTAAACTTCCGTAAGCTCACGCAATACGTTGTTGAAGTTTAAGCGGGCGAATGTAGAATTTATGTAAAACAACCCGACGGAGAGCAAACATCGCCAGCTAATACTTGGTAACTGTGCACGCTAAGTAGATTAAGCACACTACTATAATGGTACTAACTTACTTATATTGGGATATTGAAGCTTTTATGATGTGCGAAATACGGAAATATATGTAAAATTCTGTATATTGAGGCCGGTCGTGGCGCAGTGGCATAAACGAGTGGCTGTTAATGCGATAGGTTGTGGGTTCGATTTCCAACAAACGTGTGGGGGCACAAACGTGTGAATGTAAAAAAGAGTTCGATTCCAACTAGATGATATGAGCTCGTTTTGGTGTCGAGGTAAAGCACGGTGTTGAGTTCCGCTAGTAAACATACTATTCTTCCAGAATTCGGTAGAAAGTGAGGAGCGGAGTGTCTTAACACTAGGCAGAGGGCTGCCTGCCCTGCTACATGTATGTGGGAAACGAAATGTTGTTGTTATATAAATAGCGTATTAATATAGTGATTGGCTGATTATTACAAGTATTACTTATCTATGATATTGTAGTGTGGTTTGTATGAGTGAAATAAATTGCTTTATCTTCACGCTTCTCCCGTAATTTAGGGAAAATGTAAAGAGAATTCAATGAAAACTAAGTGTGTTTTCCATTTTATGATTGTTTAAATATATTGCTTAAATAAAACAGATTTTAGATTTCAACAATATAAGCAGTAAATCTTTCTAAAATCGTTGGTCTTGATGAAATAAAGAGTAAAAAAGATAAGATCAATCACAATTTTTCTCTCAGTTTTTAAATAGTATTTCGTTTAGCGGAACAAAACTCATGTGTATATCTGAATTCAATCGATATAAATGGTTCTCTTAACTCTTTCTAAATATAAGTGGTTCTCTTAAATCTTTCAGAAATTCACTTTAAAAAATTTACAAACTTTCTATTTCTTTTTTTTTAATTTCACGCTGTATCTGGCTGATAGCAGGGTGGCCAAAGGGAACCTAATGTAAAAAGGCACCGTTCCCCATTTTCCGCTGAATTCTGCAGGCGTTGCGTGTTGAGTGGCGTAACTCAACCCCGCGCTTCGCAGTAAATACCATTACCTATCCGATTAGTTCAGATTAGGTATTCCACTGTAGGTATTCGTATATACCTAGGCAGGTATCAATGAAACGATGTTTCATCATTAAATTTCCGCCCTCACCCTGGCCGAGCGTTCCCACCGTGGCGATAAAGCCCATAAATAAAGCCAGTAAACAAAGTGAGCAAACACTATAAAACACGGAATGATTGCAATTAAAAACGCATCGCGGTCACGTGGCCGACGCCATCTTGCCTGTGACTAATGCTTTTTGATTGTATACCTATAGTTTAGAATTTAGGACTCTTGATTAGTTTATTTCACCTATATATTGTATGTTTGTATATTTTTTTTGTATCAGCTTAAATTTGAGTTTCCCATATTTTTGTGAAAGCTCTGGGCTTGGGCACACTTAAGGAATATAAACGGTAATTTAAATTGGAATAGGAGCTGAATACAAGAAAAGCTGTTTTGATAAAACAAACTCAATGAAACGATATATTTAATGTTTGTGGCGTTAAGTTACGATGTTGATATATGCAATGAAAAACGAAACCGGCGGAACATGGGAAACGGAGTGTATTGACACTAGGTAACCAGGTTCCTTCTGTCTTCCTTACTATGTGCTTACAATGTAAAATTAAAAAAAAAATCAATGAGTCTTCTAGCACATGATGCTTTCTTATATAGGATAAGGAAGATGTAAAGCTTTAATCGTACCGGTTTCATCTATTTTAATTATAGCTATTTTATAAAGAAAAATAACATCAGAATTTTAAAAATAAATAAATAATTTAAGCCCTAAACTTGTGTCATGGCGTACCTTCAATGCGTGACGGAATGAGCTTTTTTCGATTGTACTAATATTTGCTTACTAATAGGTACAACAGATTACAGCAAAAGCGATAAAGAAAACTGAAGAAATAAAAAATACCTTCAATTTGAAATCATTTAGGATATCCATTAGTTTACAAAATATAAGATATTCCAGTGTGAGGCCAGTGGTGGTGACTGTGACTGTAAACGCGACAGGTTCTGGGTTCGATTCTCATTCGAGGAAATGAAACATTTCATATTTTCATTTCCTTCGCTCTGGTGTCGAGACGAAGCGCGGCATTCAGTGCCGCCACTCTATATTCAATGCCTGTACAATTCGGTGAGAAACGGGAACGAAGTGTCCTAACACTACATTCCTGCTGTGTGCGTGACGCTAAAAAAATGTGATGACATTCATTTCATTCACAGATCATTTTGCATGTATGTATTTGTAAGTAGCACGGCAGCTATATATAATAACGATATAGTAAACAGCGTCCGCTTGTCGGATACGTCGATATCCGAACTGTTTGCCTCTACTAGTGATTAAAGTAAACAAAACCGAGCGCATTCGAATGTTATATGTAGGCAATAGAGATATTTTAAGAATTGACGAAGTTCATTTTTGCCTCAATACTCTTTTTCATCAATCAATCCTCAATTTTATATACAGTTTCATTTAATACGACGATATTAAATGAAACTGTACATAAAATTTCATTTAAATATTATAAAATACTAGTATTACAATGGCTGTATCCCTAAAATACCAGGGCAGGTAGAGCAAACCTAGTGTTAAGACACTCCGTTTCCCACCTCTCAGTCAATTTTTGATCGGCGTGTTGAGTAGTGGCACTCAATGTCACGTTATGCCTTGTTACCTTGTTTAAAAGAAATGAAAATAACTCATTCCCTCAAGTGGGACCGAACCCACAACCGTCGTGTTTTTAAACTTTAAGTCCATACATAAATAGACATTTTTTATACCGTATATATTGTTCCAAGACGCACTCCGATGACTTTTCCATGTAACATGATACGAGATACTAGGCACAATTAAAACAAACACAAAATTGTAAGAACTATAGAATACAACGTTCAAAGAATATATATCACTATTTCCAAATACCGTTCACAAAAAAGCAAACAAACAAACAAACATGCCTACGCCTAAACAATTAAAACTTTGAAAAGCTCAAATCTGCGCTCTACAAAAGTCTATTACATATTTATATTCACCCTAGTAATAAGTATTTTTTTATTTATGAGGCCGAATTGCCCGCGGTGCTAATATCGGTAAGATGCGGATCATCCCGTGCTTAGGGTCGAAAAGGCCCCAGGCTTTTATGCACCGTTTCGTACATTTGACGTTTATTAACCGGCATGTTTGCGGATTGCCTTGATTTTTTTTCTTGTATTATTACAATTGTTTTAGATTTAGCTGTTGTTGTTGGATTTCATTGTGATTTTATTATTTGTTGTTGTGATTTATCGTTTTTTTTTGTTTTGTTTTTCGGTTTTATGTGTTTTGAGACGAATATAAATATAAATTAAATAAATTTGCTTCCAATATATAATTATATCTAGTATATTGAAAAATTTAGTATATTAAAAAATATATATTTCATGAAAATAAAACAATGTCTTTTAGCTTCACTTTGTATCCTGCACATAGCAGGGGCACAGGGAACCTGGGAACCTAATATCAAGAAACTCATTGACATTTCCGTTTCCCACCTGTGTTTGAGTATAGCTAGGAATAATCTACGTGTCGTTGGTCTCTTAATCGTCTACACACTGTGTCTCGCACACAGCAGGGTAGGCAGAGGGAACCTAGTGTTAAGACACTCCGTTCACCACTTTCCACCGAGTTCTGAGGTTCAGAGTTCAGAGGCATTGCGTGTTTTGCCTCGACACCAGCGAAGAAATGAAAATATAAATGTAAATAAATATTTCATTTGCTCGAATGGGGATCGAACCCACAACCAGTCGATTTTACAGTCGTACTTTTTCTCCTGCGCCACGACTGGCCGCACTGTTGGTCTCTTATTGGTATTTAATGAATTATCTCAATTCGGTAAAGTTATCTTTTTAACTTTAATTATTTGCCATATTACTGAATGGTAGAGAACGATAATAGTTCATCGTTCTTTACATTTTTGCTCATTCGCTTACTAAGTGAGTTTGATGCTATGTTCGGACGGGCTAGACCGTAAAATATTATATAAATACAATCTCTCGAGTGAATTTTGAACCCACAACCTTAACCTTATAGTCAGGCAAATCTAAACACAACTCACAAGGATATCAAGATAAATCATAGTTCAATTAAATTCTAATTTTTGGTTTTTTTAGCTTCACCCTGTATTCCGCAAGTAGCAAGAAGGCAAAAGGTTAAGTGTTAAGATACTCCGCTCCTCACTTTTTGTCGAATTCCGGAGGCATTGCGTGTTGAGTGGCGGAATTCGACTCCGCGCTTTGCCTCGACACCAGAGCCAAAAAAATTAAAATATTTAATATTTAATTTCATTTCCTCGAGTTGGAATCGAACCAACAACCTATCGCCCTTCGCTCCACGGTTTTTATCTTTTTTAACATATTATAAATACTACAACATTGTGAATATTTATATTCATTTTAAAGTTTCCTCAACAAAATTTCCGTTAATATTAAAAACTTGTACCCAGAGTTATCGTTTTCTCAGAATTTCTTGCCCAAGACGTTGTATATGGAATATTTTAAGATAGCGCCCGAAGTTTGTTCAGGGAGATAAGCAACGTAGCGGATGCCCGCTATTTACTTATACCATATACCTACATATATACCTGTATATTAGCTGTATATATGTTGGTTTTGTTGAATAATGTTCGTTTTACATGTATTATGAAGGTAATGTTTTAAAAAAAACAGCTTCACGCTGTATCCCGCACACAGCAGGGTAGGCAGAGGGAACCTAGTGTTAAGACACTCCGTTCCCCACTTTCTGCCGAATTCTGGAGGCATTGCGTGTTGAGTGGCAGAACTCAACGCCGCGCTTAACCTCGACACCAGAGCGAAGAAATGGAAATATAAATTTAAGTAAATATTTCATCTCCTCGAGTGGGGATCGAACCCACAACCAGTCGATTTTACAGTCACACCTCGTGCCGCTGCGCCACGACCGGCCTCTAATGTTTTTAATTAAAATAACAAATCACTTTGTTTTCCACACACAACAACGGTATATTAAGACATTCCGTTTCCACACTCCGCCGAATTCTGGCATTGAGTGTTGAGTTATGGAACTCAACGCCACGCTTTGCTTCGATACCAAAGCGAAGAAATGAAAATAAGAATTTAAATAATAATATTTCATTTCCTCGAGTGAGGATTGAACTCACAACCTATCGCGTTTACACTCATACACTAGTGCCTCTGCGTCACGACTGTTCTTAGTGATGATTTGAAGACGTCTTAAATAATTGGTGGATATAACTAAAATATTCCTATCCAATATCCAAAGAATATATGTAATGATGTAAAAAAGAGCGATGGAAGATTGTTAAATTGACAAAAGATAAATAAAATAAATCAGTTTCACGCTGTATCCCGCACACAGCAGGGTAGGCAGAGGGAACGTAGTGTTAAGACACTCCGTTTCCCACTTTTTGCTGAATTCTGGAGGCATTGCGTGTTGAGTGGCAGAACTCAACACCGCGCTTTGCCTCGACACGAGAGCGAAGAAATGGAAATATAAATTTAAGTAAATATTTCATCTCCTGAAGTGGGGATCGAACCCACAAATAGTCGGTTTTACAGTCATACTTTGTGCCGCTGCGCCACGACTGGCTTCAATATTATTCAGGCCTTATATTATTTTTCATTACAAAATATACTTTAGTTTGGTGTCTATTCATCATATATGCTGTTTTCAGTAGTGAGTTAATTATTAAAATATTTTAGTTCCGTCGGTTTCTTTAAACAAAATACGAAGTCAAGTTCTACGACTCGAAAAGTAGATAATTTTATTAATGTTAGATAATAATGTGAAATGCGAGAAGATAAAAAAACTACAAGTATGCGTCGTGTTAAAGCGGGATTGCGTTTTATTACTGTTGTGGCTTCGATCTTTACTACTTTTTTTTCATTTCTCGTTTGGTATGACAAAATGCGACTAGAGTTTCGTCACTCAGTGCGACGAGAATTTGAATGGAAAGTGATGAAAGTACTAAGTTCTCTCTGCCTACTTTCTTAGCGGGATAGTGCGTGAAGCTGAAAGAAACAAATATGTTTAAGATTCCGCATTTCAAAAGGTAAGAACCGTCTGTCCGTCTATCAAGACCGTTTACCTCGAGATCACGTGGAGGTGCCAAGTTGAAATTAATATAATAATATTCAGGTCGTCAAAGCACAAAAAAATTATGCTTCTAAGTCAACGCAATCAAAAGACACAAGCTTTTATGTATCAATTTTGCTGCATCTTGTATAAAATCCACCGCATAATCAAAATTTATAGAGTACTTATCATGGACATATAGTTATGAAATTTCATAAGAAGTGAGAACTTACAATAGAAATTAAGGCAAAAAACCAAAAAAACATTAAATTTATTGGTAAATCTTAGAAAATTATCATTACAAAGTGAAATTTGTAGTTTATTTCATACAAAATGATAAAACTTAATTTTACAATACTGAAATTAGTACGGATGCCTCGATGGACAAGTTCGACTCACACTCAACCGATTTTTTGTATCTTATTAACCTTGTATAATGGTTGTCAGGCAGGGGGAACCTAGTGTTAAGACAATCCGTTCCCCACAATCCGCCGGATTCTGGAGGCATTGTGTGCTGAGTGGCGGAAATCAACGCCGCGCTTTTCCTCGACACCAGAGCGAAGAAATGAAAATATAAATGTAAATAAATATTTCACTTCCTCGAGTGGGAATCGAATCCACAACCAGTCGATTTACAGTTACACTTTGTGCCCCTGCGCTTCGACTGGCCTCGTATAGCTACATACGTACCGAATTATAATTTTGAAAGTCTTCCGGATATAACCAAATGAATAATGTATGGTATTCGTAAGCACACACTAAGTGCCACTGTTCTTTCCTTCCCATGGGGCGTGGCAGTACATTCAATATTTATGTGACGTTTCGCGAAATTATGCGCATAAACGTAAACAAAATAGTAAATATTAAAATTGCGTTTACAGGTAGGTATGTACATCCAGAATCTTGGCCTAGATGCTTTTTGTGATTATTTCGTATTTAGTTTCTGTTGAGATCAAAAGGTAGATAAAAATAAATAAGGTTTGTATATTTTTTTTGTTTTTTGGTTATTTTTTTATATAGCGTTGGTAATTTACTTTATCTTTAGTTTATTTTACCGTAGATAGTGCTTCAAGATCACATATATCATATAACTACTATTACTTTTTTTTATACAGCCATATATTTTATATAAACCTGTACCATCTTTACAAATACATATCCACATTCCATCACATAATTAATTTACAAAGAAAAAATCACATATTCCGTTACCATCAACTTACAAAGTGAGTATAGTAAAACTTCAATAATCATCAAAAGTCGTATAAGAAAAGATAAGTTGATCGGCTGCACCGGCAGACAAGCCTGTGTCAATATCGGAGGAATTAGTCCAAATTATATCCCCCCCGCCCACCAGGCTCCGAATCAATATTTGTTGTCCGCACTCTTCTGCCTTAATATAACACGCACTATATCCACATATAAGCGATATTTCACGAAAACATATTCTAAAATGATAGGATAAGGCTTAAATTTGCAAGGCAATTAACCTGTCGTATACAGCCTTGTATGGGCAAGTTCGCCAAGACTCGTCCCCGCTGTTGCCTTCTCTTTAAACACAATGTCGTCTCTCTCTGACTGTGTTTTCCGGACGATCTTGCTGTGTTGAATATATTTCTGGAAATGTTCTACCTAATTCCGCGATAGCTTTAGTACTTATATTTATCTATATGTGAATATAAATGTATTAACTATAGTCATATTATATATGTATATATAAAAAGGTGAACTATTTGAAACACGTTTCAAAAGGTTAAGTTTCACAGTACAAACGTGAAATCACTTAACGCACACCCACGTGACTGTCCACACACATCCATTTACATGTAAGTCACACGTCAATTAATATAAAAACCCGTATCTTGTTGAATATTCATAAAGAACTGCTAATTGCACAAGTCGGCAAATACGAGAGAAGGTTCCTAAAGCCTCCCTCCCCCTCAAAAGGCCAACCCTGCACACTAGTGTACGTATGTAGGTATACTGGCGCACGCACACACGGACAGGGAGGCGCGCGCATCGGGAAAACTACGGCTTTTACTCTGATATTGTGTATGAGAACGCGGTGGTGTATTTCGAAATATATTAGAACAAGCTATTTATATTTAATTTAGATTGTAAAATGAAAATAAAATCTGTATATATTAAATAAGAGTTAACTTACGAGTATATTAAAATTTGTTAACCCTTAATTGTTTAATCGCAAGTGGTTTAATTAGTTATAAGGCCAATTATGGCACAGCGTGTAAATGTAAACGAGATAGGTTGTAGGTTCGATTCCTAGTCGAGGAAATGAAACATTCTGGGGTTGAGACACAAGCGCGACTATAAGTTTCGCCACTCAACACGCAATGTCTGCAGAATTCAGTGAAAAGTTCAGCGAAGTGTTAGAACACTAGACTCCCTCTGCCCCCCCCCCCCCCCTCCCCTCGCTGCAAATGCTATAAAGCGTGAAACTAGAAATATAAATAAAAAAACAAAAAACCAAAAACCAGCTTCATCTCGCACTCTTGCACAGTCTGCACGGAACGCGTGTTCGTTGTGTGCCCATCTATTTACGCGACAAGTAAATATGTACCCGACGTTGGAGGCTGCATTAATAATTCAATTGGTTGTTCGCTCAGGTACCGTTCAGGTACCGTTTAAACGATTTTTAACTTGCCGTCAAACGGATTAATTGGGGACGAGGAACCACCTTTTTGAGTGCGGAATGTACGGATTTAATATAGATTTTCGAGTTTATAATGTGACTAAAATTAGAGTTTCATCTGACTATTATATACTAAGTAGAATAGAACAGTTAAGTTTCGTTTTTGCTTTAGGCGACTGTTTTTTTTTAGTTTCTAGGTCTATCTCGCATATAATAGGGGTAGGGTATAGAAAGTGAAACTAGTGTTAAGACATTTTATGTCTTACTTTCCGCCTAATTTTCCAGTTATTGCGTGCGGAGCTCAACTCCGCGCTTCATCTTTACTAGAGCGAGGAAATGAAAATATTAAATAATTCATTACCTTAAGTGGGAATTGAACCCAAAACCCACCAATATGCTACTGAGCCATGACGGTTACGGTCTAATATTGACGAATATAATATTACTTTGGGGTTCCAATATCACTCAGCGAAATGACTATGATTTTTTTGATCTTACGAACTTTTTGGTTTAGGTTATTTAAACTTGGTGTTCTTTTCAATATATCACACAATTTTTACATGAATCCATGGACCATATCCATTTGTGCCATGCCGTTATTACAAACATATAAGAAATTAGTTTTTATTTAATCTTTAATTCACACGATAACGTTTATATATCTAATTATATTATAAAAATCTAATATAAATAACAATATAATTTGAATTTATGTATATGTATGTGGCTCTTGTGATTTTAAGACTTGAAACAAACACTACCAAAAATATAAATAAATTTTACTGTACAAATATTCGATTAATATTGTTAATCATATCACACGGGAAAAGAAATATTTATTTAAAATCTATATTATAATTTTTTTGCTCTGGCTGGCTCTACCTACCCTGTTATATACGGGATACAGCGTGAAGCTGATTATTTATCATTATTCGGCAATCTATTACTATCAGAAGTAAATATATAAAAAAGACATAAAAAAACCTTAACTTTATTACATAAAGTAAACTCGTACGCTCGTAGCAGTTTCCAAATATGCTTCATTATACCTCATCCCTATTAAATCTATTAAATTATAAGTTTACATTTATGCGGTGTTGAGTTCCGCCACTCAACACACAATACCTTCTGAATTCGGCGGAGAGTGAGCAACGGAAGTGTCTTAATGAGCACGAAGCGTTTTAACTTGTTCCCTCGCTGCCTACGCTGCTATGTATTGGTTACAGCATAATCAAAATCTATATATAATATGTATTTATATATATGAGGCCAGTCGTGGTGCAAGCGCACAGAGTGTGACTGTAAAATCGACTGACTGTGGGTTCGATACCCACTCGAGGAGATAAAATATTTGTGTGGAGCCGTGTGTCTTAACAGTAGGTTCCCTCTGCCTACCCTGCTGTGTGCGGGATACAGCGTGAAGCTGATTTTTTTTTATATAACGAGATTATTTTTCATATTTTTTTTATATAACGATTTTTTTTATATAAATCCTTATATAACGAGAGTTTATATTTCATTTGACATTGAATCCCGAACCACAATACAATAAACGTATATTTCCCACCGATCTTACCAATTCACATTAACAATTACCAAAGTTTATTCTATAAATAAAACAGCCAATAACGGAATGACTAACTAACCCAGTGACTTACAGCTGATCGGGGTCGCACAAACACACAAACACGCGGTCCCGCTTCTTTGACAAACACTAATATTTGAAAACGTCGCGTATTAGAGGACGATTTTGCGTGAGTGTGAACGCGACTTTATATGTTTACTGGATGGGCTGGTGCTGTTTGAACTGTTCTTGTTCTATAATTAACTGTTTATTATTATACTAGCGGCTCGCCCACGGCTTCGCCCGCTTAAAATACATGATTACTGATTTAATAAGCACAATCGATTGACAACTATAATGACTTCTAATATGATTTTTTTACGACATTGTCGTCAAAGAATTTTCGATTGTTTTAAATAAAAAAATACGACCATTGTTGATATTTGATATTTATAAAATATACATAAAGCTAATTATGTATTACACGTATATATTTTTGTAACTTTATGTTCTTTTTACCTATATAATATACTCTGTTAAATGTGCTGATGTCAGTGAATAATTTAATTTAGGTTGTAGGATTCATAATATTCTTTGTAAAATAACTGTATTAATTGCATATTAACTCCTGTACAGTTTTTAAATTAGTTACATATATTATATGAACGAACCAACCAAAATATCTTTGTATTTACTTGATATTTCTTTCAAGATCGTTCTTTATCTCTGTGTTGAATTAAAATAAATTAAAATTAGCTTCACGCTGTATCCCGCACATAGCAGGGTAGGCAGAGGGAACCTAGTGTTAAGACACTCCGTTCCCCACTTTCTGCCGAATTCTGGAGGCATTGCGTGTTGAGTGGCAGAACTCAACGCCGCGCTTAACCTCGACACCAGAGCGAAGAAATGGAAATATAAATTTAAGTAAATATTTCATCTCCTCGAGTGGGGATCGAACCCACAACCAGTCGGTTTTGCAGTCACACCTCGTGCCGCTGCGCCACGACCGGCCGGTTGAATTAATTACGACTTAAACTTAACTGTTATGATTTATGAAGGTAATCTCCACTAACAATTCAACTTTGCTTACTTTATTGTATAAAATATTATATAATAGTGCTTCAAAAATATATATTTTTATCAATAATCATATAAACCAGACGTTTCGAATGTCATTCTTTAGCCAGGGTCATACCAGCGCGATTGCTATATAATATTCGCAGGCAAACTAATGCCTTGAGTTCATTCAAATGACGATAACTTTTTTTTTAATGAACCGATTTTGATGAACTAAACTTTAGTACTTAAGTTGAGTTAAAACAAAGCAATTGGTGAAATTTTCAAGTAAATCGGTTCAGTACTTTCAGAGAAAAATGCGGACAGAAATATGTCGACAGATAGACAGACAGACAGACAGACAGACAAGAAATTCAAAAAATATATTTTTGCTTTCTATTATTCTTTTTAAGTGTCCCTCTATCCATTTCAGTCAAAATTACTAAATGTACAGACAAAATATTTTTACTGTCTTATTATATATAGAGATTATTATTGGGCTTTTGTTTGTATTGCATGAGATCGGTTTTTTTCCTTTAAATGTTAAGTAAAATCAGCTTCACGCTGTATCCCGCACACAGTAGAGTAAGCAGAGGGAACCTAGTGTTAAGACACTCCGTTCCCCACTTTCTGCCGAATTCTGGAGGCATTGCGTGTTGAGTGGTAGAACTCAACGCCGCGCTTAATCTGGACACCAGAGCGAAGAAATGGAAATATAAATTTAAGTTATTTCATCTCCTCGAGTGAGGATCGAACCCACAACCAGTCGGTTTTACAGTCACACCTCGTGCCGCTGCGCCACGACCGGCCTCTAAATGTTAAGTGATTTCTGTACTTTGCGAAGTAGAGAAACGAACTTACGATATCGTTTTGATCATCAAAGAAAATGCGATAGTGTGACAGACGGTGTGCGAAGCGGTATGATCTTCGCAGCTTTATCAAATGACTGTTTTGCCCGGAGTAGGATTCGAACTTACAACTATCGGATTAAGTAAACTCTCAAAGAAACAGACGAAAAGATGAAATATGTTTTTCTAAATAAAATAGTCCCGACATAGATATAGGGTAAAGCTGAAAAAAAATTAATATATTTTGGTCAATTATTGTAATTTCCAAAATACCTTATAAAAAAGAAAATATTTAACCTACTGAAATTCTCGGTATCTTCACATAGTCTATATTGTCGTAAAGTTAATGACGGTAGTTCCTGGAAGTGCATGTTCACAAATACACATTTGTACCAAAAGCTTCATAAATAAATTATTAATAATTATGATGGAAATGGAATTATAATTGTCATTGTTTAAAGTGATACCTTATGAAATTTGAAAAAAACGGAGAGTAGAGAGCAACACAGAGAGTAACGAGATCGTTTGCGGTTATCCTGTGAAATGCATGAAGATAATAAAATAAAATATTACATTTACATAGTATCGAAATGCAAACCTTGACAAAGAAATTTTCAGTGAAGTTAAAGTCGGAACGCGGAACGAGGAACGCCGCCGGCCAGGGAATATGCTGAGTGTACTTTGAAGAAACTTTCGTCTATATAATACATGTGTGTATGAGTTGAGCTTTATAACTGTTTATAACTATGGAATGTAGACATATACTTAATTTATACAAATAAATTTTCTGTCTAGGAAATTAGAATTTTAAAAATTTTATTATACTTCTAGTGTCTATATCTTCGAAAACATACAATCAAATATACTGGAGGAAGTCACGTTAAAAGCATGAGGACTTCCCGGAGGACATGTATGAAGAGGTTGATGACAATAGACGAGGCGAAAGAGGTAGAAGGTATGCAGAGACGCTCCGTTCTCTATCGCTACCCCGCTAGGTATAAAGCGTGAAGCTAAATCTAGTGTCTATAGAAGAGTCTCATCGTTGAGTAATCTAATTTAAGATATAAACGACTGAGCACGATCACCTGTATAGTTTCTAATTTCAAAGCAGGTTCCGTTGACTACCCGGAAAATTGAAATTTATGCGTAGTATAATTATATTTACTTATCCACATTATTAAATCAAATATTTTTTTTAAATTATGATAACATTATAATGACAAAAGCATAATTTGACAAAAAAAATAATAGATCATCTTAAAATAAAAAAAATGCATACATTAGAACCATTCCAAAACATCCGTCTTTTCAATCCGGTGATATAAAGTAAATCATATACAATTAAACAAGTATTAGTAAACTATTCGCCTTCATAAGCCTGTGTACAGGTTAGTTAAAGTTGGAGTTGAGCGCCCCCGTTGTATCTTTGTTGAAATATTTGCAGTAGAAGCGGTGACTATACGTTAAGCCTTGCACACACTTTAGGTGTAACTGAAAAAATAACTACAAATAGTAAGAGTAAATGTTGGTTGTACGATGTGTGTTTGTTCGTTTTTACATTTTTTTTGGATGTTGTTCAATACATCTATGCGTTTGTTAATATTAAGTTTATCAGATTTCATAAATTTATTTTTTTATAACTCACAATAAGCATTCAAAAATAATTTTTAAACTTTTAATTAATTATTAAACTTTTAGATTTTATTAATATTTGTTATCAAAAATGCTTGTTTTGTGTTGTCAAAAATATTTTTTTTATTTATTGTTTATGTTAAAGTTTTTGAATTATATTTAACTATACCATGAAACGTAAAATATCGATATAGCTCTCAAAATCTGCAAGCTGAAGTTGCAATGAGCAGGTCATATTGTTAGGGGGACCGACAACCGATGAGTAAAAAAGCGTCTCGAATGGTGACCACCAAACGACAAAAGCACAGGCAGCCCTCTAGCCAGGTGGATTGACTGACTAACTTAAAGATAGCAGGAATCCGCTGGATTGAAAGGGCGCAGGACTTGACTGAGTGCCGAACTTTAAGGAAGGCTTACGTCCAGCAGTGGACTTCAAAGGGCTGATGGATACCATAAAAATTACTTTTATATTTTTTGCTTAATTTATACTAGAAAAAAGCTATCTCCCTATGTTTCTTATATGTGGCCCATTTTTTTATTCATTAAGTGTAGACGGTCCCTTAGGCATACGTACCGATGTTAGGTGCCAGTTGATTGTTGATACAGCAAATTTGTTCTTCGTCTCACTACGACAGGATTAGTCTGTTTTTCCAAAGATAAAACTCTATGTTGTTATATTTTAATAATAATCTATTTGTAGATTTGCAAAATAATTATCAAATTTAAATATTTGATTCTATGATTCATAGGACTTTGGTTACGAATACCCGAAAATATTTGGTTTACAGCTGTTTTCCTGAAGGTCTTGCTCATGATGTCCTCAAAAACACCTCTTAACTGATTCATAACTTTGGTAATGACTAGTTCAAGTCTTTGAATATTCTATATTATACATTAACTTATATATTAATGTTAAATATTTAGAAAAGAAAATATTTTCTAATATTACTCAGTAATTTCTAAAAAAGGACAGTCGTGGCGCATGAGCACAAACTGTGACTGTAAAACCGATTGGTTGTGGATTCGATCCCCACTCAAGGAGATGAAATATTTACTAACATTTATATTTCCATTTCTTCGCTCTGGTGTGGAGACAAAGTGCGGCGTTGAGTTCCGCCACTCAACACACAATGCCTCCAGGAGTGTCTTAACACTAGGTTTCCTCTGCCTACCCTGCAGTGTGCGGGATACAGCGTGAAGCTGATTTTGAATTAATTTCTAAAAAACATTTTTATCAAAGAATTAAATATATGTATGTACAGTAAAATGATTAAATTATTTATTTACTTGTAAGTAGCATAAAATGCAATCATAATTTAAATTTGCCATGAGACGTCGTAACCTCGATCCGAGTACAAGATGGCGGCTTATCGCTCGCCATGTTTGAAGAGTGAACTGCGCAAGAGTTTGTTTTCTGGAACCGAGACCTTATCATGTGACTTTGGACCATCTTTCATAATAAAACGCAAATACATTAAGGTTCCATGCAGATTTTTAAATCATAAGGCAAATAGGAAAAATATATTTTAATTAAAATCGTCTTGAATATAATATTATTTATAAATATTAGTGACATTTGTGACATGATTCTATTTCTTGTATTATGTTAATGTTAAATAGTTCAGTTGGCACGCTCGGAACGCCATATTAAAAGAAACCAAACCAAACCATAGTTCAGTTGGATAATATAAATGTCTATGAAAAATATATTACGAATTTATAATATAATATAATATTCCCTATACTGATTTAGTTAAGGACCTATGAATATAACTTAATAAGCTGATGTAATAATGAAATTAATAGATAGGTAGGTATTTCAGTAAACCGTTAAACAAAAATTCTAGTACAAAAGGAAATTCAACAATTTTTGTATGATTTGTATGAAAATTTACTAGTAATGGCTATAAATTAAGTATAGTTTATGCAATCTTATTTACCTTAACATATCTTCTTATGAGTCTTCTAATATCGTACTTTCCCAGTGTTTTCCTATTTTTCGTTGTACTATTTGCACTTGGCCTATCTCTGTACTTTAGGACAGTTGTCGCGCACACCGATTTTCAATTCTCTAGAATAGTATTTTTTATTTCTCAATAAATAAATATGATCCTAGGTAGTCAAGATCATTTATATCTAAAATGAGCAAAGGTTTGAAAACAATCTACCTACTATGCAAATGAGGACTTTAGGATTATAGTGTTTGCGTAATTAAGAGTCGTATTTATCTCTTTGTTGGTTGCTTGTTGCTAATGTGATTCATTGTTAACACACGTTTGTGTGTACTTGCTTATCATATTGCCTTTGTACTTCTAAAATGTTTAAATGTACACTATTATTTATATTTCATTCAAAATTCTAGTTGTTTTTTTACTTCACGCTGTATCAGGCACACTGCAGGGTAGCAGAGGGAACCTAGTGTTAAGACATTCCGTTCCCCACTTTCTGCCGTATTCTAGAGGCATTGCGTATTGAGTGGCAGAACTCAACGCCGTGCTTATCCTCGACACCAGAGCGAAGAAATGGAAATATAAATTTAAGTAAATATCTCATCTCCTCGAGTGGGGATTGAACCCACAACCAGTCGATTTACAGTCAAACTTTGTGCCCCTGCGCCACGACTGGCCTCAAATTCTAGTTGATATTATTATTATATGTAGATATCTACATTTCTTTATATTTTTTCAATTTATATATTTTTACAAACATGTCCTTACATCAGACACTTACCTAAACGACCTCAATATGAGATGTCGTTGTGAAACATGAAAATATATAATAGTTTTATGACATACTGCCTTCATAGTAATGACTTTGTGAGCGATTTCTTCATTTAAAGACTAAAGGAGTGGGCTAGATAAATATTATACAGAACACACAATATACGCAAACATAGCGCTTACATAGAAAATATTTGGTAACACCACCAAAGTAAGCCAAGGAGTTTATCTTAACGATACGTAAATAAAACAGTTTAAAATAATATACTGTGGTACCGGGATGTTTGAACTTTGAAAATGTGTAACATTATCATAAATATATAATGTATTTATCTTTTGTGCATCAATATAATACTGAGATATTCTGAAAGGGCATTGACAAACTTAAAGTTTTCTAAAATGAAAGCCAAAAACCTCAGGAAACGGATTGTCAATCCAGCTAGTGGATTGTCAATGGAGATGCCTTTGTCCAGCAGTAGATGAGGATAGGCTGATGACGATGAGGCTGAAAATTCGTTAAAACAATTTACTCCATTCTCTTAACTTTCTGCCCAAATAGAAGCAACAAACAATCAGATAAAGAATTCTTTTACGCATTTTTTCTAACCAGATCAGAAAACTAAAGTATAAGAAGAATAGAATAAAAAATATACTTAATAAAAAAATAAATTGATGTAAAACTGATTCCTCAGATGGTAGCCTTTACGAAAGCTATACAAAATTTTTTATGGGCCGAATTCGTGACTATATTGTAATCTATCGAGTTATTGGTCTATTGAAAATAATATATAAGAAACTATCAAATAATGTTATTACAATAAAAATTCAATTATTTATTCACGTGGTCCTTAGGTCTCATTTGTCCAAGGTTTTTAATTATTGTAATAATAGAATGTAGTCAGAAAGTACACGTCAGAAATTCTTATGTTTAAATACTGTAGAAACTGTAAAATGATTTATGATTTCATTTTAATTCGAATGTTGGTACACGTCAGAAATTCTTATATTAATAAACTGTACTGTAAAATGATTTATGATGGTTTTTTCAATTAAATTTATTTGTAGCATTATCTGTTGTGGTAACATTTATTGAGAGAAATGTAAAGAGAGAAACGTATATGGCTTAAGAATTGAATGTAGCAGATCATATGATGTAATTTTTTTTTCAACTTCACGCATGTCTATCGTAGGTAAAGAGATCCTAGTGAGTACTAAGACATTCCACTTTCCGCCAAATTTGGTGAGTGGTGTAACCGTAAAGCAATACCGCGCTTTGGCCCAACACTAAAGCAAAAAAATGACAATATTAAATATTTTATTTCCCCGAGTGGGGATCAGACTTACAACCTGTCGCGTGCAGCGTCCGTCTTGCACCTCTTCCGCCATGATTGGCCTCAAATTTTAATAATTATTAATTGATAATTAATTAAGTGGTATATCTGGGAAGTATGTTCAGAAGAGGTGGAAGATACGAAATGGATATGGAAAGACGTATAGCTGCCGGTAACAGGATTAAGGATAAGGAGCCTTAGCTGCATTGATGAGACGGCAAAACGTAAGCACAGCTGCGCGTTTGGCCGTACACTGTGGAGTGTTAGTAACGATACTGTTATACGGCAGCGAAACGTGAGTATTATAGAATATATTAAGAAGAATGAAAGAAAGATTTGTGCCGTGGAGATACGATATCTTCGTAGGATATGCGGAGTCAGCTTAGTTTATCCAATCTGCAATGAAGAGTTATACGGAATGACAGGTACTAACGAGGATGTCTCAGTGAGAATGACGAAGGACGTGCTCAGCTGGTTTGGGTACGTCAAACGAATAATTATTGAAAGAACGGCAAAAAAGATTTCCGATAGAAAAGTGGGTGATAAGAGGTAGGTGATAGGTAGAGGTAGGTGAGGCAGGTGATATGGTGAAAGTGATAAGAGGTAGGTGGAGACCTCGGTTGACCTTCGAAAACACAGTATCACAGATACTGGAGGAAGGTCACGTAAAAAGTATGAGGACCCTCCGAGGGCATGTATTAAGAGGTTGATGACAGTGGACGAGGCGAAAGAGGTATCTAGAGACCGAGGCGTGTGGCGCTCTGTTCTCTCTAACTACCCCGCTAGGGATAAAGCGTGAAGCTATGTATGTATGTATGTATGGTAATTATTAAATATAGCCTTATTTATTTATCGCTTCTTTCATTCTATGTATATATGGTGTACAAATTATATTTAAAATAATTTTGTAGCTTATTCAAAGACGATCCATATTATGTCTAAAGTTGAATTACAAATGATTGCTTATACGGGCTAAGTCGATTAAACAGAGTTCGTCCTCAAATTATAGTATTTTATAGTAGTAAGTAGTACAACGAATTCATTCATATTCAAGTTACTATATTTGAAAAACATTACCAATATTGACCAAGCATATTGTTCATTTGTAACCCTGACCGTGATCTTGGGAGCGGGATCGGGCGTGATAGCGAGTGTTAATATTGGCATCATATACTGTACTGTTTGATGAACGCTTCACTCTATCAATATATAAACATATAATATTTATATTTGAGGCACTTTCGGTTCGCTCGGAACACCACTTGTGTAATTTGTCACTGAAATTGATAATCTACGGGCCTACAGTAGGCACATACCAAATTTATTTACTGCTTAAAGAAAATTGTGGATGGGGGATTTTGTTTATATATTTTTTGTTGTTGATTTAGTTATTAGATTTTAGTTTTTATTTATTTAGATAAAAAGTTTAGATATCGTTTTATTTTTGTAACTTTGCACTGTATTCCGCATATAGCAGGGTCAGAATAAATCTTAGTAACCTAATGTTAAGATACCTTGTTAAGATACTTCCCCAGGTGGCTGTAAACGCGACAGGTTGTGGGCTCTATTCTCACTCGAGGATATTCAAGATTTAACATTTTCATTTATTCGCTCTGGTAACGAGGAAAAGGCAGTTACGTCACTCAACACGCATTGCCTCCAGAATTCAGCATCAAGTGAAGTGTTTTGACACTACGCTCTCTCTCTCTGCCTACGCTGCTACATGCAGGATACAAGATATACATTTTAATAATATTGATTTAAGGCTGGGAATATTAAACTGCATATATTCCCGTATTTTCCTAATACTAAAATATAAAAAAGAAGGAAAAAGAAGAGAAAGGAAAAGGACACATTGTGAAAGAGTGAAAGAACAAAGGAACGTTAGTTTCTATTAAATGGGAACCAAGGTTTCTACTTTTTTCTATTATATTGTGTTACAGTGGTGTTATTATTTTTACTGTAATTTATTCACGACTTGATGCGTGAACTCCGAATAAATATGTCTAAGCAATTATATCATTTTATTAGCAGTGAATAAGAAATGATTTTGCTTTTCGACCAGCCAGTTAGTGAACGAGTCTATCTAAAATATCGTATTTACTTTTTAAATTGTACTCACCAATAATTTTTGTAACATGCCAATACTAATTTGTATGTTTATTTGGCAAAATGTATGTAATTGTAGCTTGTCCACGTCCCCAGCTATTTATAGAGTAGAAAAATATGTTGTGTTGTATACGAAAATAAAGACATTTTGGTACGGAGTAGTAGTTATTTGGGATCTTTTTTTATCAGCTTCACGCTGTATCTCGCACACAGCAGGGTAGGCAGAGGGAACCTAGTATTAAGACACTCCACGCCCCACTTTCTGCCGGATTCTGGAGGCATTGCATATTGAGTGGCAGAACTCAACGCCGCAAAAAAAAAAAACTTAATATTTTACTACAAAATGTCATAATCCATGTTCAATAAGGCAGATCAAACACACGGATGGACGTGTGACTTTCAATAATAATCATGTTTGTTGAGATTGTTAGCACTAACGGCCATCTTGTATGGCCTCGGGCAAATGTTGTGGAAAATTTCAAAAGGAAATAAATTTTGCAATATGTATATATACAAGAAAACCATAAATAAAAATGTTGCGTGGAAAAAAAGATACTCCCATGCTTCTAGTAAGATTTAAAAAACAACTTCGCACTCTTTCTTTTCTTGCAAAATAATAAAACTTTATTACATACTAGCGGCCCGCCCACGGCTTCGCCCACTTAAAATACATGATTATTGATTTAATAAGCTAAGAATTGATTGACAACTATAATGACTTCTAATATGATTTTGTGAGTCAACCATAAAAGATAGACATATGCTGTCTTGGGATATTTTTTTTATAATTTTATGTAGAATATTTCCGTTATACATGGTTTCGCTGTAGCTTTAACCATTAAGGCTGCACACGCGACGGAAGCTTAAAAAATCAAGTAACTTCTCCCGTTTTCCCAACATTTCCTTTCACTGCTCTGCTCCTACTGATTGTAGCGTGATGAAAAGTATACTATGACCTGCCCAGGAGTATGAAGAATAACTGTATCAAGTTTCGTTAAAATCCGTCAAGTAGTTTTTGTTTCTATAAAGAATATACAGACAGACAGACAAAAATTTTACTGATTGCATTTTTGGCATCAGTATCGATCACTAATCACCCCCTGATAGTTATTTTGAAAATATATTTCATGTACAGAATTGACCTCTCTACAGATTTATTATAAGTATAGATTAAATAGTGTAAGAAATAGAAAATATGTAGAAATAGAAATCAAGAAATAGAAAAAATGTAGGTACTTAGATTAACATGTGTGTGTATGCAACGTAGTTACGGTAAACCACTCTGATCTCCTCTTCCTGCCCAATTTTCAAGACTTTACGTGTTGGGTTGTGGAACTCGCTTTCTTCCAAAGCATCTACCAAAGCGGAGAAATTTAAATAATTTAAATACAACCAAGTCCAGTAAGATGAGATAAGCAAAAGTTTTAATTTCTAATAAAAATACTCAATCTCAGTTGCGAGTAAGCTAATCAAGTCTAGAAAACTAGAAAATAAATAAGAATACTACAAACACTAACATTCTGTTTTAAAATAAATACTATTTATGAAACTTTAAATGTTTACAAAGAATCTCTAGTGATAGTTTAGCTTCGTTTAACTCGAGGATAACCTTAGAAAGAAGAGTTAATGTTTTATAACTAAGTTTTGTAATTTTAGAAACTAATATAATTAAAGATAAGTTTAGAAATTTTTTAATGAGAAAATTATTATACATTGAGAACGTCGTGGCGCAACGGCGCCGTGTAACTGAATAAGCGACGGTAGGGAGTTCGATTTTCACTCGGGGGAATATGATTTAGCTTCATTAGCTCGCTCTGTTAAGAGTCTAAGTGGGGCGTTGATTCCCGCCACTTAATAGGCAATGTCTCAAAAATTAGACTGGAAGTGGACATTGGAGTGTTTAAAGACTACTTTCCGGTTCCCTCTGACTTCTCTGCTATACCTCTGCGGAACATAGCGCGAAGCCAAAAAAAAAATATTACAATATATAAACTTCATGTTTAGAAGTTATTAAGGGTTAAATTATATTTAAAAAATAATAAAACGTCTATTTATAATGAAACAGTTAATAATAAATCAGTGTGTCTAACATCAAGCAGACTGGCAGATGTAGGACGTCCGAATACTCACTAAAACCTCACGTCGCTCCTTCTCCACCACCGCTGGTTGCGAGCCAGGGGGACTAAAATCTTCCGAAAACCTGCAAGACACGTCATGGACTCAAGGGTGGTGTGATCACCCTCGACGATCTGTTTTAACTTTTATCTTAGCAAAAACCGCAAATATCGAAAATCCTGTTGTAAAATTAAAACCGGTGTTTTTAAGGCCCCATATTTGGTCTGATGTGCCGTTATTTTTAAATCTCGGGATCCCGGATTGCGTTCTTCCTAATTGGGCCCGTCGTGGCGCAGGGGCACAAGCGTGTGACTGTAAATGAGATAGTTGTGGGTTCAATGGTCACCCCGGGGAATGAAATATTTATTATTTTCATTTTTTTCGCTTTGGCAACGAAGCGAAGCGCGGCATTAAGTTCCGCCATTCAACGCGCAATGCTTCAAGAAATCAGCACAAAATTGGGGAATCGAATTGTATAATGAGTATCGGAGTGTCTTATCACTGGGTTCCTAGGTATCCTCTGCGGGCCCACAGCATAAAGCTAAAAAAAAAGGTTCCATATATTCTAATGTTGAAAAGCAAAAATACACGATCGACTCCCATAGTTATTTATCGAGTCACTTGAAGCAACATTCTAAATTAATTTGTACAGTCTTAGATATTATTTTACCAGCAAACAGTTATAGCGTTTATTGAAGTAAATATTTAATGTTTAATTCGAATATACTCTGGATTGCAACGAAAAATATTGTTTATTAAATGTTTGTTAATACCATTATTTGATATTGACTTTGTGTTGTTTAGCTGTAAATATTTTGTATACACACATGTTACTAGTATAAGAAAGTGTGTTTAATAAAATCGTAAGTGACTTAAGCTGATTGTTGAGTAGAGAATTTGGATTGACTACTTTCGTTTTCTTTATCTATCTAATAAAGTAATTATCTTTTGTATTACTTTTGATTAACCGTATAATATCTCATCTGAAACGTTTGTGAATTAAATTTCTATATATTTCCTTTTTGTAACGCAATGCCTCCAGATTTGGCGGGAAGTGACGGAAGTATCTTAATGGGAACGGAGGGTCTTTCCAGGTTTTCTCTGCCGGCCCTACTATGTTCCGAAAACACAGTTAAGCTAAAAAAAAAATATTTTATTTTGTTTTTTTCTCCAGTACGATTATTTAAAGAAACGTAAAAATAGGCTGTGCGGGCAGCTGAACACATTTCAATATTTTGTCTTTATTTCATTTGCTTACTTACCTATATAAAAACGAAAAAGTTCAAGACTGAATATAAACTTTTTTCTAAATCTAGATCTTTTACTTATCTCCTGCTACAAAATCAAATACCACACCACCCTTGACTCCACGACCTATCTTGCAGGTTTCCAAAAGAAATTAGTTTGGAATTGGAAGAGGAGCAATGTGGGGTTTTAGTGAGTATTCAGGCGGCCATCTGCATCTGCCAGTCTGTGAGTGCCACATAACCTGCTGAGTTCGGGCGGTATCTGTAATAGGATTTCCTCACTTTTAAAAAAAACTACAACAAAATTATTTTACTAATTCCAGAAAAAAATATATTAATATTGACTTTATAATATAAAATCGTAGGTAACACAAAAAAGAATGAATATTTAAATCATTTCTAAATATATAACAATTACACACATCTCTTACAATGTTTATGGCATCAACTCAAATCCCAGTCATATCTTAGAGTATAATATTACCTACCTATTGTGAAACAAAGAAAATTTTTGCGTTATTTTAAGCCTGTGTAATTAAAATGGAATTTTCCAAGAGTCTCTTATCACGATAAGAGATAACATTTAGTATTTATCTTGACATTATTCGCGAATGCTGACTGACACCTAGGATACCTGCCGTATCTTACAACGTCAGTTTTAAGTCTCGTGATTTCCTGTTTGTCAATTATAAATTAAATTCTAGTCGCTGTAGTATTAAACAATTATTTTATAAATAATAGTTGTGGGTTCGATTCCCACCCGAGGAAATATTTGATATTTTCTTTTTTTTCCCTCTAGAGGCAAAGCGTTGTAGTTCTGCCACTCAACACGCGATGCGTGAAGCTAAAAAGAAAAAAAAAGTATTACTAAAATCTATATAATGCTTAGGTATACAAACAAAGTATTTTTCATTCTCTTTGAACGTTTTCATAGAAATTATAGACTTTAATATATATAAACCTATAAAATAAGTAATGAACGAACAAAAAAACCTCTAAAGAATGTTAAAAACTACGTTTCATAATCATTTTTCCATAGCTCCACACCGACTCCATTAGGCCCGGAAGCGGCTAGTTTTGAAGCAAAGGGGACATTATTTGATTAACACTAATTAGAGAACATTTCGGAGTTGCTAAGAAAACCTTACCTTTACGGCTTTAAATTAACAAATACTTATATTGAATAAACCGTATCACGATAGGTATAGGATTCAAAATTGTATATTTTTTACGTTTTAACAGCAAAAACCTTTTTTAATTGCGTAAATCCAATTTGGGATGAATGGTGAAAGCAGCTTCGCTTTCTCAATCTATCTAACTTTTGTCAAAAATTATAATTATACAATTATGTAATATTTATTGCGGTCTGTAAACATGACTGGTCGTGGGTTTGATTCCTGCTCTAGGAAATAAAATATTTATTTAAATTTATGTTTTCATTTCTTTGCTCTGATGTCGATCAAGGCAAAGCGAGGCATTGAGTTACGCCACTCAACAAGCAATATCTCCGTAATTTGGTGGAAAATGGGATACGGAGTGTCTTAACACTAGGTTCCCTCTGCCCTGTTGTGTGCAGGATACAGCGTAAAGTTAATTATTTATTATATAATATTTATTTTCAATTTGCTTTGAGTCCTATTTTTAGTACAACTTGTGTTGTTAAATATAGTTTTTGTCAGTTTTAGGGATATTTAAAGCGCAACATACACGCTAGCAACCCCTTATGAAACATTTTGGAAATATACATTTAAAATTAAATAAAATCCAAACTAATTTATTTATCACCACTGCTATAGTTAAGTATAATTTCACACATTACCGACCCTCCTCTACAATTAGTAAAACCATCAAACCCGTACAAAGAGATAAAAGACTATAAATCAATCTCATCTCATCTCGACCGATTACACGAGTAATTTTTCACAAAGGACGAGTCAAACGTATCCGAAAAGGTCCATTCATACTAAACGGGGGCTAACAACATTATATCCATGTAATACATATTTTATTATTACCTTTACGGTATGGTATGTTTAATTTTATGGCAACCCCGATCTTTTTTTTTTTCAATGCTACAATAGCAGTTTTTCTATTCAATAGGGGGCGTTGTATTGTTGTACAATATTATACAAACGTTTTGATGCTGGGAATACGGTCAGAAGGGAACTCTTAAGTATTTTTTTAATATATTGTTTTTTTATTAGAATAATTAATAATTATAATATAGTACAATATTAACATTAAATATTTTGAAAATATATTACTAATTAGTATTTCTGATTAGTCGTATGTTTTATTACACGAATGAAATGCAACGCGACATTAATTCTATGAAACCGACAATTGAAAATTTTAAAATTAATATAAATATATATAATTTTTCACATTTAATATAATATCACCTATATTTTATCACAATTAAAAGAAACAAGCAATGTATAAACAGGAACATGCTGACCGTACGTCCGTTGACGTTTCCACATCGACCTCAACAGTTCCTGAACGCATCTAGCCGAGCCTGCCATTCACTAACAGACACCGGCGTTCACTTCCGCTTGCCCTTTCATTGTTTGATTCGACAAGGCAGCTTCACGCCGCCGACGGCTATACAGTGAATAGCTTACCAAAAATCGAATCTCGATTCAAAAGCGCATCGTTGAGGTTTATTGGCTTAGTGCTTGATTGATTGTGCGAACGGCAGCGCAAATTTTTTTTTCACCAGCTATAACTTTTTTCCCCGGGATTTATAGATCGATAATGTATTTTGATTTGGGCGTGTCGAATTTGACTTTGTCGGTACAGGAAGTTTTAGTTGTAGCAGGTTCATTGTTAGTGCAATTTGGAGATGTAAAGAGTTTCTTCATACACTTCTATTTGCGTTACGCTCATCAAAATCATCTATACATTTCTGTATGTAGTTTGAAAACATTTATTTTTTATGCTTTATTAAATGGTCCATTATAATTTAGCTCAATATTAAGATCTTTATTTGTATTCTTAAATATAGTAATTTTAAAATGTCAATAATAAAAAGAAATATTATATTTCAAAATTGTTATGCAAAACTGTTTAAAGTGACTCACATAGGTTTTGTAATTTTTCAACGAAAAATTCGTGAAACATTAAAATGAAAAAAAAAACAAGCTAGTTTATGAGCAACGTTTATTTTTAAATGTCACCGCAGTGCTTTCGTATATTAAAGTAATATTAGCATAAGACGTCATGAAAATGTTCTCGGTTTCAACTCACGCGCAGGGTGCTTATTACGTAACCAAAACTTGAGATCCGCCTTTAGAAGGCAACAAATATATTATATGCATCCCTTTAAAATAATATACTTTGATTATAACTCTTATATGAAGGTGTTAAGGCTTGTTTTTTGAATTTTTCTCTTTTCAAGTAGAATAAGTAAGCAAAGCCTTCAAGAACCGTGACACGTTTATGCCACCGTGGATAAACGGACACACAGACGGTTGCATATACATACAGTATAATAAAACACTCATCGAATTCAAATTTTGGAACAAAAGAATGTATTTACATTACAAACCATTATTTGGAACAATACGGAAATGATTTGTTTTCGTTGTATAGAAAATATGGGCACTATGTAGATTTGGAATATTAATATAAGTACTTTAGGAATACTTTTGGTTCAAATGTAATAATATGATTTATAGTTTAACTAAGGTAAATGATCAGCTGAGGCCAGTCGTGGCGCAGAAGTACACGCCTGCCGTTCTAAACGCGTGTGTTCGATCACCACTGGGGGAAATTAAATATTCAATATTTTCATTTCCTTTCTGGTAACTAGGCACAACGCGCATTTCCTTCTCTGGAAACTAGGCACAACGTGGCATTGAGTTCCGTCACTCAACATGTATTCGGCAGAAAGTGGAGAACCCGGTTCACTCATAAAAAAAAGTTGTGAGATTACTGATTATAAACTATTATTTCATATTTCATATATGCATATCCTTAGTAGAAGAGATTTTTATCCGCTCACGACACTGATCTATGTATCAACTAGACATTAAAAAAAAATTCAATCAATTATGAATCTCAAAATTCTTCTTAGTCTTAAAAATAAATTTATATTTATTTAAAAAATTTATACTAATACTAAGATATTCCGTTTTTCGTTTTTCATGAGTAGCGGAACTTAACGCCGCATTTTCAGTTACTAGAGCGCGCAAATGAGAGATGACCCATCATCTCCAAGATTAATCCTCCCCAGTGGGAATCGCAACAACTAACGCATTCACTATCAAACGTTGTGTCACTGCGCCATTATGCCTGCTATGAAAATAAAATAAAATTTTTGATTTTATATTAAACATGATTTGGCTACTAATTAGATTATATATTTAAAATATAGAACTATTTTCCTATTTTATGTACCAGGATGCTAGAGTAATGCTAACAAATATGGAATACTGCAACTGGTTTTCTTTATCAAAATGCTCCATTATCAAGAGAGCTATGTTTGATCAACGATAATTACAACAGAGGACAAACTTTAATTTTAATTACTAATTATCACGAAACACAAAGGTCGAACCGATCACGCTACTAGCTATTGGGCCATCCATTCATTCGCTCATTAAATAAAAATCAAAATAAATCAGCTTCACGCTGTATCCCGCACACAACAGGGTAGGCAGAGGGAACCTAGTGTTAAGACACTCCGTTCCCCACTTTCTGCCGATTTCTTAGAGGCATTGCGTGTTGAATGGCAGAATTCAACGCCGCGCTTAACCTCGACACCAGAGCGAAGAAATGGAAATATAAATTTAAATTTAAGTAAATATTTCATCTCCTCGAGCGGGGATCGAACCCACAACCAGTCGGTTTTACAGTCACACCTCGTGCCGTTGCGCCACGACTGGCCTCACTCACTAAATATCTATTTAGAAATTACATTCGTTCTCACCTAACAAAACTATTTACATACGATGTCAGTTTGTTTTACATCCAAAACACATTCAATGGAACCATATTTCTTTCCATACATTCATGGTGCGTTTTTACTTTGGAATTGTCACTTATAATACGAACTATAGTTCCTTGCGTTGCTTTGTGCTACAAAAGATGAATGGATAGAATAATAATAACATATGTCTGGACGGTAGGAAGAATTGAGGATAAAAAGAAAAATGTTTATTGATATGACAACACTGCCACGTGTTGTCGCCACAATGGAATTTGAGTTGGAGCCTTCTATTGTCATGTTTCTTCCAGAATTTAAAATATTGTAAAATTTCTCTTGTTTATTAATAATCAACGTTTTTAGATAGTTCTGATGTTGTTTGCATAACTTACTTTTGGATTAAATTAATTAGCTTCACGCTGTATCCCGCACACAGCAGGGTAGGCAGAGGGAACCTAGTGTTAAGACACTCCGTTCCCCACTTTCTGCCGAATTCTGGAGGCATTGCGTGTTGAGTGGCAGAACTCAACGCCGCGCTTAACCTCGACACCAGAGCGAAGAAATGGAAATATAAATTTAAGTAAATATTTCATCTCCTCGAGTGGGGATCGAACCCACAACCAATCGATTTTGCAGTCACACCTCGTGCCGCTGCGCCACGACCGGCCTCAAACTTACTTTTGGATGAGTAATGGAATTAGATTAATATGTGATTAAAAAGAATAATTTAGGTAATTTATGTTTTTTTTTATTTATCACCTTCACGCTGTATCTCGCAAACAGCAGGGTAGGCAGAGGGAAGCTAGTGTTATGACACTCCATTTCCCACTTTCCGCCGGAATCTGGAGGCATCGCGGGTTGAGTGCCAACGCAACTCAACGCACGCAGAGCGAAGAAATGAAAATATAAATTTAAATAAATATTTCATGTTCTCGAGTGGGAATCGAACTCATAACCACTCGATGCACGATTTGCAGTCATACTTTATGCCTCTGCGCCACGACTGGTCTCTATATTTTTTTTCTTCTCAATAATTTAATATTTCCGACATTTATGTAAAAGTTAGTTAGTTAGTAATTTATTTCTTAAATTATATTTTTCTTCACGCATCCTTTACATCCATGCGGTGCGTGTTCCGCAGCAGGTTAGCATAAAGAACTATTATACTATAAGGATATTTGTATTATATTGAAAAATCCAGTGATATATTCGTCTTCACTTTTTGGTTTTTCTGAATATTTGTGAATTGAACTTTATCTTGTCTAATGCATAATCTCTATATATATATATATATATATATATATATATATATATATATATANAATCTATATATATAAAAGGACTTGTGCTGACTGACTGAGGTAACACAGAGCCGTAACCGCTGATGGTAGAAACGTGAAACTTGGGCAGATGTTTTTTTTCATATTCTGGACATCCACTAAGAACGGAATTTGAAAAATTTTAACCCTAAAGGGATGAAATAGAGGTTGAAAGTTTGTATGGAATTTTTTTAATCTGTACCGATTTATATAAAATTTGAAATTCAGACTCTTAAAAATATTTCCTTGAATACGTGTTTCATGGTTTTGAAGAATTCACCCCCTAAGGGTTCAAATAAGGGGTTGAAAGTTTATATGGAAAAATCTTTAAATTGCCACCGATTTTTATAAAAATTTAAATTCAGACTGTTAAAAATATTTTATTGAACACGTGTTTCGTGGTTTTTTTAGAATTCACTCCTAATAAGCGGGCGAAGCCGCGCGCGCCCTCTAGTTTAGGTATATTTTAGGTGAAATATCAACCAACAATTGCCGCTTGCAAACTTAATTTTATATTTAATATTTATATTTTAGCTTCAACCTGTATGCTACATATGGCGGAGTCAGCAGAGGGAACTTAGTGTTAAGACACTAAGTTTACCTCGCACTGCAAAATTTTCGTGTCACTGCTTGTTGAATAGCGAAGCTCAACGCCGCACTTTGTCTTGTTACCAGAGTTAGTTATGAATATACATTTTGTTTAACAATTTTTTACCTCTCTCTTCTCTAATAAGTCAACAACGTTACAGCTTACGAAAATTGCTAAGGTATTTAGATACATAATTTAACACATCGTTTATCACACGCAATAAATTATAGGATGTGTGTGTGTGTTTTTTTTTACTTTTAACACACACCGAGCGATACTACGCATGTGTTCTGAGGGCTCGTAAATTTTGCGAATTTGATTTATATTAGGATTAGTATGTTATTAGTGCTTCACCTTGTATAGTGAATATGTGTAAAATTGTTTTTTTTCTAGAAGTATTTCTAGTCTTTGAATATTATATAGAAAAAAACAAAGACTAGAAGAAGTCGTGGCGCAGGGCCACAAAGTGTGACTGTAAACGCGACTGGTTGTGGGTTCAACCCCACTCGAGGAAATGAAATATTTATTTAAATTTTTATTTTTGTTCCTTCGCTCTGGTGATAAGGCAAAGCCGCCACTCAACCTGTAATGACTCCAGAATTCGGCGAAAAGCGGGGAACGGGGTGTCTTAACACTAGGTTACTTCTGCGTACCCTGCTGTGTGCGAGATACAGATTCAAGCTGATTTTTTTATATTATAAGTGTGAATGTAAGTTGTTATAATTTAGGCTGTCACGCCAAAACTGCTCAACTGACTAATTAGAATCTTTGCACAGATATTTACATAAGATACATTTTATTAGAAAAATATATTTAAAAACATATATTTGTTACACTCAATTTTACTGAAATTTATTATATTTAATAAAAATAATTAAAATTGTAGTTTATTCGGATAAGGTTCGATTAACTGCTAAGAACCCGTGTGAAATCTATGAGTGTGTGAAATCTATGAGTTTTCAAGTTCAATCTAAAACTATATATAAATTTATAATGTAATTAAAAAAAAAGATATAATTGGAAAAAAAACCTTTAGATACACAGAAACATAATATAGGTTTTATAAATTGTTTGTATTATATATATGCTAATCCATCAGAGTGATATAAAACTTCGGCTTTAGGTATATTTACAATTATACAAAAACGCTGTATCCCGCATAAAGCAGGGCATGCAAAGAGAACCTTGTGCTAATACACTTCGTTCCCTACTTTGAAGCCATTTTTTGGTATTAGCCTGTAGAAATTAAAATATTAAGAAATAATAATTCATTCCCTCAAATGGGGATCGAACCCACAAACCACACCTTGTGCCCCCTCCGCCACGACCGTCTCTATAGTATGAATGAAATATAAAAAATAAACTTTATCTATGCTCAAACAATTTATTTTCTAACGTGTATAAAACCAAATAAATTCACAGATTATTTGTTTAGATACAAAATCGATGTGAACGTAACAAAAGTGCCAAAAACATAACACAAAATATAATAACTACAAAGACGCGTTTTCACATCTCGGAACCACTTGATGTCCCGTGTCGTATGCTGGCAACATTGAGGGCCCTCAAAAATGGCGCGTAAACTGACAGCACGCACTCTTGTCCATAGAAAAAAATAATAATCCGTATTATTATATGAAAAACTTTTCACACTGTGTCAGATTTGTTATGTTAAGTTATATAAGAATTTTGAAGAAGTAGCGAGTATTTTTAGTTAGGTATAATTAAGTTACAACGTTCAAAGCATTGAGTTCCGCCACTCAATACGCAATGCTTCCAGAACTCGGCGGAAAGTGGTGAGTGTCTTAACACTAGGTTCCATCCACCTACTCTGTGTGCGGGATACAGCGTGAAGCTGTCCAAAGCCTTACGGGTTAACTTAAAAGAAACAAATCCAACGAGATGTTAAATAATTAAAAACAAACACAGTGGACAGTACGTGTACTTGTATTGGTAAATTAATTAAAAATGTTGTATAGATAGTTATTTATATTTTATTTTTTATATTTTTTATATTTTTATATTGATTCATAGATTTACATTTCATAGATTTTTTGTTGCTCGTGAACCTAAATTCACTAAAACCACTTGTCTTAATATAATCTTTTTTTTTTTATTTGTCGCATTTTTATTATTACCCTATTCCTATTTCAGCGACTTATGGTTTTCTTTGTCTATTTTTTTATTTTTTAATTTGTCGTCATTTAAAATATTACGTGCTTGTAATATACACAAGCTGTGTATATTGTTATTATATTGTTTATATTATATCCAAAAAAAAATATCACACTTTTTCTTACTTTTAGCTAGAATAATTACATTTCGAGTTATGTTCTATATCTTTAGAGGCCAGTCGTGGCGCAGCGGCACGAAGTGTGACTGTAAAACCAACTGGTTTTGGGTTTTTTATTCTATATATAATATAATAACTGGAAATATATAAGTGGGGAACGGAGTGTCTTAACATTAGGTTCCCTCTGCCTACCCTGCTGTGTGTGGGATACAGCGTGAAGCTAATATTAATTTTGATTTCAATATATAATTGAATATAAACGTGATATTGGAACTCTAGGTGCTAAAAAAATTACATCCACTTATTTCATTTATAAAAACCTGTATAATATGCATACAATATATACTTTAAACACGTATATAAATTATTAAAAAAGTCAAAAACTTTAAAGGAAAGTGATCTTACGGGTTTTTAAATAAATAAAAAAATGTAAATACTAGTAGTATTATTTATTTAAATTTATTATTAATTTCGTATAGTATATATTTCTATTTTTAAATATACAATATTGTTACTACGGCGTGACTACGTGATACAAAAATCAATGTCGATAGTAAGCGCCATGGATTTTTTGGCCTCTCGAAAGGGATTATGTGTGACGTTAATCTTTATACAATATATTTTATAAAGATTTATTTTGGATTATCGTTGACATAATGAAGCAATAGAAATGAATCGGTATAAGGGAATATTATGTTATTATTAATAATATTATTATTATTTATTTTGTAATTTATTATAAAATGAAGGCGTGACTATTAGTGCGACTGGTTGCGGGTTGAATTCCTATCGATGAAATGAAATATTTATTTTAATTTATATTTCTATTTCTTCCCTTTGTTGACGAGGTGAAGCGCGGAGTTGAATTCTGCCACTCAACACGCAATGCCTCCATACAATATATACATGTATACAGGTGCTTAACATGAAACGTGACACAAAAAGAAATATGTATTTTACATAAGAAATTATTTATTCATTTTCCATTGGAAATCTACATGTAAAATTAAATTAATTAAGAACAAGAAAGTTAGTTGTATTGGAGTTCGGAAAATTCCCGTTAATCTAAGAACTTATGATTTTACTAAAACTAAGCCATATTGAAGAAAGTAGCTGCTGCAAAATTAATTTAGTTTTAAATATATTAAAAAATGTATACTATGTTGTAATTTAATAGTAATTTACTTAACTTTATATTTATCTTATAAAGATAATAAAGAGAGCTGTTTTAAAATTTAAAATTAAAAATTTGAAAAGTCTGTATTGATTGATAAATATAATATAAAACATTAAATTATTGGCAATATATCTACATACATAGCTTGATGCGGTTGTTATAATTAAAAAGAATAACATTATATTTAGCAAAGTTTCTTTGTTATGAAACTACTTTAGTGTAATTATCATAAACTTATCATATTATCAAGTGCAGGTCACTGCTTCGAATCCTATGAGGGAATGCTTATATTTAAGCATTCCCTCATAGGGTAAGGGAATGCTTAAGAGAACAGAGTGATTTTTAAACATTTTTTTAGCTTCACACTGTATAACTAGTGGGATAGCCAGAACAGATACCTCTTTTACCTCGCCCACTTTACAACCTCTTCAAATATCATACTTTTTACGTGACCTTACCTCAGTATTGATACTTTTTTTCGGAACCGAGGCCTCCTCTCTGTTACCACTCACTTTTCCTTAGTAAATAAACGTGAAAATTGCACGTATACATACAAAGCGTATAATCCAAAAATTGTATTGTTTTATTATTATTTGGATGAGCGACTCAATATCGACACCTCAACCACTAGTACTGGAGTAAACAACTTTTAATCGACTATACAAACGGTGTCGGTTACTTAAACCTCGAATAAAAACTGTCTACAAGAGAAATTTGTAAAGACAACAAGACACAAAGAGTCAATATTATCCTGAACGTTCTTTAAAATGTCAAACTGCTTACTGATGGTTATAGGTTCGATTAAATCTGTTCGTTGGAAACGTGTTTGGCTTTTTAATAAGCTAGATATGGATATTTTATTTTGATTGTAGAATTACCTATTTTTCTATCTTTTAGCGTATTTAAATATTTTGAAAAAAAATAGTAAGTTTTAATTTTTTTTATGGTAAAAGCTATTGATATTTATAAAATATTGTTTTTTTTTTCAGCTTCACCCAGTATCCCGCATTTTAGTTATAATACTAAATAAATAATATTATATTAAAACTGCAAATCTATTGAAATTTGATTTTAAATTTTATATAGGTATCTACAAACTCCATTTTATAATCTATTTATTAATAAAACAATTCAAACATTTCAGAAAACAAACTAAACAGCTTCGAGTCTTAGACGTTTACACAGTGTTTTAATTAAAATAATTTAAAATATAATCGCTTTAGAGAGAGTTTCGAGCGGGGGAAGTTGAAATTTTCTGAAATGGAGGTACAAGACAAAATAATAAAATATTAATAAAGGCCCGGAGACGGAAAAGTTTCATCCGGGGCAAATATTTGTGTTTCAAATAAGGCGCGCTGCGATACGGCGGGGTTACTTACTTACGGGATTCGAATCTGCCATCGGGTTAGAGCTTTAATTTTATAATTATATATGTTATGCCTACATACGTATATATAGTGCTCGGTACATACAGATAAAATGTTTAACACATTTTTTTATATAAATTATTTGGGGTTCGATATATTTTAAATATTCTCATAATCGTGTTAAAAGATGGAAAGTCAAAGGGGAAATGGAAAAAAGGTTGTATAAAATAATATCATGTTATTTAATATGTATGTGTATGTGTTGTCGAGGCTAAGCGCGGCGTTGAGTTCTGCCACTCAACACACAATGCCTCCAGAATTCGGCAGAAAGTGGGGAACGGAGTGTCTTAACACTAGGTTCCCTCTGCCTACCCTGCTGTGTGCGGGATACAGCGAGAAGCTGATTTAATTTTTTTTATTTAATATGTATAATATCTTTCTTAAACACTCATTGTAAGTGACTTTATTACAATTTAACGCATTAACATTTTACTGGGGATTTTCTACTCTACTCTATTCAAATTTTGTATTGTATTGTATAACCTATACTTAATCATTTTTTATTAACAATCCATACAATAATATACCCACACACGAGTAAAATTAGACAATACATTATCAAACCTCCATATCCTCCCAAATATATTCTAATGGTTCTAAACCATAAACTCAAATCTCTATGTGGTAAAACCGACTAACTACAATAAAAACCTAACATTGGAAGCTATTAAAAGCGAGTGCCTAGTGTAATGAAATATTAAAATAGTTTGTAGACGGTGGCGGAGGCCCGTAGGCGAAAACAAATCAAATAGAAAAGCCCAACTTGTTAAAATTCCCTCACAACGCTTTCGAAACGACTGTTACAGTTTTTTTTACATGTAAAACCTGTTCGAATGTTACAGTTTTTTTTTACATGTAAAATCTGTTCGACTGTTACAGTTTTTTTTACATGTAAAATCTGTTCGACTATTACAGTTTCTTTTTACATGTAAAACCTGTTCGACACATACTGAATGAATGGTGTTGTAATGTAAGTAAAAAAATATTATATTGATATTTCATACTACATTTAACCACATTTAGGTGGAAATCCTTGGAGATTTATATGCTTGCTTTTTTGGAAACTTTTAGTATTATAAGAGAAAGGTTTTGTACTTGAACGTGATTGAATATATTTTATTTATATTTTTTTTATCTGCTATGATAAAGGGGGTATTTATAAATAACGTCATACTTTAAGGGAGATACACAAAATGTGACGTTGTGTGACGAGGGGTGGAAATGGATCATAATTTTCGAGACATTAATTTCAAATAAAAATAATTATATTTCAAAATATAATACCTAAATATAAATGAAAAGTAATATTTACAAATATATTGTCGTAAGTAATTTCCAAATATGCAATAATTAAGCTTTTTTTCATGGCCCAGTTTGTTAGTTCAACCCTATACTGAAAATGAAGTCGGAGAGATTGTATAAAAAGTTATGTATATTTTTTTCAACAATGCGATGAATTCAGTTTTCAATAATTTACTTAAATAACTAGCATATATTTTTAAATAATTAAACTAGAAGAGTGTAGAAGCGTATTAGAGTATTAGGGTCAACCGTAAATATCAATAATATATCGTTTTAAGCAAGAAACATAGTACAATAAAAAATATGGTACATTTATTTTTTTACATTCTTTTTTCATGCAAATGAAAAAAAAAACGTAAAAAAATACAAATTTACCATAATAAATCTAAATATATCATACATAAATTATGAATAGCTGATTCTTTAAAACGCTAAAGAGCAAATATAAAAGGAGCGTATTTGGGAACCTCCGATGGCGATTTTTCCACCTCCATTTGAAGCTGTGCTGTAATTGAAAACAAACACGCATTGTTGCGGCCCGTATCAATCAGGGCGATAGTTTTGGCAAACAGGGGGTGAGGGACCCCGAATTATCTTTATTAAACCCTGTCTGTTCTGTCTTGCGAGTGTTAATTTGGAAAATTTGTCAAACTATTTGCTATATAGATTTTGTTATATTTGTTTTCTGTAATCTTTTTCTTGTTTGGTTGTTTTTTTTTTTGGGATATTCGTAAGCTATGCACTCCTTAGCAACGTCGATCTATCGATATGATTAATGATTATTTATCATCTATTAATGTTTCATGTTAAATCTTGCCACCAAAGTATTTTAAATTAGGAAAACTATATTTTTTTCAAAACATTCATCATAGGGAGGTCGTATTCCTACCCTTTTTGTTACCGTCCAGCTTCAAGCTGTATCCCGCTTGTAGCAGGGTAGATAGATAGGATAGGTCAACTCAACGCCACGCTTTGCCTCGACACCAGAGCGAAGAAATGATTAAATTCCTTGAGTAGAAATTGAACCCACAACCTGTCGCGTTTACAGTCACATGCTTGCGCCCCTGCTCCACGACTGGCCTCAAAGTAACATATGCTCGTTATAATTATTTTAGTTCTTAACGACAAATAAATACGTAACGAGAGTACCTACCGTAAGAAAAGTAACGTAACAGCTTCTATTGCTTATCCAACTATATAAAATAAAGGAAAAAACAATAAAAAAATGAGCAAACGATTTTTAAGCCCAACCCTCATTATAGCAATGAAAATTAGTAAGTAGGTGTGGCCCTCGAAGGCCCGCGTGGCGGTCACGTGGCACAAACACCGACGCGTGCGCAGTACAATATTAAAAGAATATGGAAATATATAATATATAGGGACGCGTGTGCCGTACGTGGTGGTTCAGGCTCGCGCCAGATTCTACCACTTAATGTCACTGATACAAAAGATTTGTTTTATTACAAAATAAGTGACGTATTGTTTGAATTTGTGATGCGGTTTTGTGATTTTTTTAAACTGTTGTTGTGATAGATAGCGGCTAGCATGTTTAAGTTTCTTCTTAGTAGTTTTTAGTTCTGCGCTGTATGCCGCACATAGGAGGGTAGGCAGAGGGAACCTGGGAACCTAGTGTAACGATACTCCGTTTCCATTAAGACATTGTCGCTTCCCATTTTGCGCCGAACTGTGAGGACATTGCGTGTTGCGTGACAGAAGTTCGTTACGAAAGCGAAAAAAGTAACATAATCAATATGTCATTTCCTTGAGTGGGAATCGAACTCACAACCTGCCGCGTTTTGCAGTTACATGCTTATGCCCCTGTGCCTAGACTGGCCTCAAGTATACTATCCTTAAGTATTTACATAATATTCTTACTTATTTAGTATGTACATAAGTACTTTTATAAATTAGTCTGTATATTGAGTCTTCTTTTAAACGATATTTAGGACTTGAATACAAATCCGTGTAGTCGTTATATTAAGTTTTGTATTATAAAGTTGGTTTCTTGGTAAGTTTAGGGTCGTCGCCCGTTCTAATCCCGACGCGAAAAGGGACGGCACGGGCACGCTATCGCAAGCCGACAGACGCCACGTCTTCGCATTACTTTAAAATATAGCTTTATTTACATTATACGCATATATCTGTATCTATATAATAATAATAACAAATATTGTTGTACTACCATAAGCTACGTAACTTGAATTTCAACAACATTCTTTTTCACGCTGTATCCCGCATGTAGCAGGGTAAGCAGAGAGAACCTAGTGTTAAGATACTCCTCACTTTCCGCCGAATTCTCCAGGCATTTTGAGTGACAAGGGCTCGACAACTCGAGTGGATATAAAACCCACAACCGTATAAAACCCAAACACGTGATGTTGAATTTTTTTTTCTTTTCGAAAAACTCACGTAATTCGTATCCAAAAATGTACTTCATATTAAATCATTTTTTAACATTTTTAAAGTGTTATTCCACACTTAGAAAAGAAAAAAACTTATTAAGAAAACGTATAAAAATCTTATATATATTTTTTTTCCGCTGCGTTCCAATTTTTATACGTTTTCTTAATAAATATTCATATTAATCACACAAAAAGCAAAAAAAAAAAAAAACATTAACAAAAGGAAAAATTCATTAAAGTTCAAGTATTTGCTTAGAATCTCGCAATTGACGATGAGGCCGGGTGCTCTAGCGACATCGCGAAGATAGCGTTTAATTTGACCCGGGCTGTTTTATTACACAAATTAACCCGTTTTTACTGCGTTGGGGGGGAACACATAAATAATTAAAGAGGACGGGACCCCGGAAATGGTACTGTATACAGTTACTCATCTATCTATATATAGAGAGAGGATGGGTATCTGAAACGTTCAGGGTTTAAATATTGTATGGAAAAGGTGATTGGCTTTTGTTTTTGTTTATAAATCGTAGATTGACTGATATTTTTAGTTAGGTTTGTTAAATATTTTTTACGAATATTCTATATTAATTGAATTTTCTTACTTGTTCCGTATTATCGGTTTTAAATTATAATAGATATAGGTAGCTATTAAGCTGTATACTCAGCAAAGTTTATTATATTTAAAAGTATATATAGATAGAGATTTAAAAAAATATTGATAGTAACGCATGGACATATCTAATAATCATATATATTTTTACGTAGCCATTTCCCAAGTCGAGTGCCCACCGCCTAATACTCTTGTTGGTTCCTTTTATTTACCCAGTAAAGTACATAAATATATAATAAAAATCTTAAAAAAATTATTAAGGAGCAAAGTAGAATCAGCTTCACGCTGTATCCCACATACAGTAGGATAGGCAGAGAGAACCTAACCGCCAAATTTTTATGGGCATTGCGTGTTGAGTGGCGGAACTCAACGCCGGGCTTTTGCCTTGGTACGAAAACGAATAAATAACAATATAAATTTAAATAAATAATTCATATCCTCGAGTGGGGATAGAACCTCCGTCGCGTTTACACACCCTTTTGGCCCCTGCGCTACGACGGCCTCTATTTAATATATAAATATCTTAAAATAAAATAAATAAATCAGTTTCACGCCACATACAGCAGGGTAGACAGAGGGAACCTAGTGTTAAGACACTCCGTTCCCCACTTTCTGCCGAATTCTGGAGGCATTGCGTGTTGAGTGGCAGAACATAACGCCGCACTTTGCGTCGACACCAGAGCGAAGAAACGGAAATATAAATTTAAATAAATATTTTGTCTCCTCGAGTGGGGTTTGAACCCACATCTAGTTGGTTAAGTTAAATATCTTAATACAATACAATAAGATATAATCACTTATATAATATATCCGTCTGTACATACGCCATAGTATATATACATACTTCAATTCAATAATTATAATGTGAGACAAGGAGCGGAGCCGACATTACCAATTAATTAACGTTACAGCAGTACGTATTACGTTTCCTACGCGCCTTTCTGATTACATTGTAGATGTATAATATTATCTTTTATTTATTATTATTCTACTCGAGTTAATTGTGATTTAGTTTAATTGTGATTAATTTAATAAACGATTATTGAAATTAAACTTTTTTACTATGTATTTATTATATATATTAATGGCGCGACGAGTGTATGTTCGGTTTCCACCCGGGAGAATTAAGTAATATTATCAATTACTCACTCTTATAACGAGGTAAAGCATGGCGTTAAGTTCCGCCACTCAATAATTATCACTTGTTAATCACAATGCCTCCAGAATTCGGCGGAAAGTGGGGATAGAACAATCGCCTTTTTCGATGGTAAGAAGACAAATAAGATGTCTACAAAATTTTCTGTGCTTATTTCGGATAAGGGACATATAATATTTGGAAAAAATAAAAAAATGAGTATATTGAAAACTGATAAATTAAAAAAATATAAAATAAATGTTATGAAACTTCTTTGCAAGATCCTTGTACAGTATCTTCTTGGACTACCATCCTATCTCTTTGGGATATTTATACCTCTATAATATAAAACCGGTTAAGTGCGAGTCGGACTTCTCCACTGAGGTTTTCGACAATTCGGCTTTTACCAATTTCACGAATGTAATGTCATGTCATGACAACGGGAACTAGGTATAACTTATAAAAAATTAGAAACTTTAGGTTCCCCACGGATATGCACAATTTTTTTATATAATGAACTCCAAATATAGGTTTTTAATTATTTTTTTCTTTTATTTGTATTCTAGATTCTCCCTTTATGCCAAATTTTATAACTTCAGATCCATGGTAAGTATATAGAACCCTATAGGTTTTGATTACGAGGCGAATTTGATACAAAATGTAACAAAATCGATGTATCGATCTTCTCTTTTGATCGCGTTGACTTCGAAGCTTGAAGCCATTTTTCTGTGCTCCAAGAGACCTTACACCTGAATATTTGATAATTTCAGCTTGATACCTACACGCGATCTCTAAATAAATGGCCTTGACAGACGGACAGACGGACAAAGTGTTCCGTATTTATCTTTCGAGATACGGAAATCCTATAAGAGTTCCGTATTTATCTTTCGAGATACGGAACCCTAAAAACGAAAAAAAAAGAAAATTTGACATAGCTTAATCGTCTAGACAATTTTATTTTCTAGTCGGTACAAAAAAATTGCTATTACGTTAAACTTTATATACAAAATTTTAATACATTTACTGTTATTTTAACCGATAATCACAACTATGGGGCAATAAACACTAAATTGAAATGTTCCTTTTGACCCTACGCAATATGTGAAGGATTTAAATTGACACCTACTTTATAGGCCAATATTGTATGGGGCATACAACACGTGTTGAATGGTTAGCTACAAATTACTATTTGGCGAAAACTAACGTCCTTAATTGGTTACTATTAATAGAATTATAGAGGGAATCTTTGTTAAATTTATTACGCTGTCAACACTTAGCTTAGTTTTGTGAGATTGTTAAGGATGTAACATTATTTAATAAGGCTGTCTGTCTGAAGTAGAACAATGATAAAAAGTAAGGTGATTGCCATCTGGTTTTTTTTTAATAAAAAAAATCAGGCAAACATCTATAAAATCGCTGGAAGTAACATTACTGCAAAAAAATTGTAACTTGACCGCGCGGAGTTGACGCGGTGTCTCCGGAATTCGGGAGAAAGTGGAAAACCTAAGTGTCTCAATGTAAACGTAGTGTCTTAGCACTACATTTTCAGGTTGCCTCTGCTTTTCCTGATTTGTGCAGGATAGCAGCGAGAAACTAAATTATTTGATTAACTAATTAATTTTATAACAAACTGTAGAATTTTTAATCGATCGATACATTTTACACAATTGATTAAACATTCTCCATTTCTCTGTTCTACTGCGATTATTACAAAAACCCGTATCTAACACTCACAATTACCAGTCGATAAAACCCTCCCCCACGTTAACGGTTAATCTTTATTAAGGGGTATTATATACGTGCGCGTTTTCAAATTCAACTAGATCGTTCGTCGCACGGGATTTCAAATGATTTATAATTATTATATAGAAATTTTGTTGACTAATTTTGTCCATTTTCAGCAAAAATGTTTCTGTAAATGTTGTACAAAATTTTCTGTTAATAAAATTAATAAGATAAATTATTATCTATTTTAGCAATTGAATATTAGAAAATTCCCATTTTTTGAAGGCCAGTCGTGACGCAGGGACGCAAAGTGTGATTGTAGAACCGCCTGGATGTGAGTGCGATCCCCACTCGAGGAGATGAAATATTTACTTAAATTTATATTTCCATTTCTTCGCTCTGGTGTCGAGGCAAAGCGCGGCGCCGAGGCAAAGTTCTGCCACTCAACACGCAAAGCCTCCAGAATTCAGCAGAAAGTGAGCAACGGAGTGTCTTAACACTAGGTTCCCTCTGCCTACCCTGCTGTGTGTGGGATACAGCGTGAAGCTGATATTATTTTTTTTTCTAATTATATTTTTGCCATTTATTTCGGAAAAAGGTGACTAATAGAAATAAACACATACCCAAGTTACATCATGACGTACATCATTTCACGACTGTATACTATTAGTAGCCCAAACGCAGCTTCATCCGGCCCTTAAACTTATTTTTACATTATAATCAAAATATGCATAATATTTTGAGATAAATTATAGCCTATGTGTTATACTTATGTATAAACTATATTTGTAAAAGTTTTATCAAAACCCGTTCGGTAGTTTTTGCGTGATTTTCATCCTCATAAACTTTCACATTTACAATATTATTAAGAATTCCTTTATTTAGCCCATTTTGGAAATTTCGTTCAGTGATATGAAGAAATCCAATCTAGTTATAATTATTATAAAACAATGTTCCATGAAACAATAATTGGTCTTTAAAAATTGTACTAAATATTATACGTAAAAGGATAAGATAATACACGTAATATCATACGCACCCATACGATAGGCAGAGGGGACCTAGTGTTAAAACACTCCGTTCCCCACTTTCTGCCGCATTCTGGAGGCATTGCGGGTTGTGTCGCGAAACTCAACGCCGTATACAAATATTAATAGTTCTAAACTCATAAAAGCTTTATATTAACATTAAATTATGATTTAGAGGCCGGTCGTGGCGCAGCGGTACGAGGTGTGACTGCAAAAACCGACTGGTTGTGGGTTCGATCCCCACTCGAGGAGATGAAATATTTACTTAAATTTATATTTCCATTTCTTCGCTCTGGTATCGAGGTTAAGCGCGGCGTTGAGTTCTGCCACTCAACACGCAATGCCTCCAGAATTCGGCAGAAAGTGGGGAACGGAGTGTCTTAACACTAGGTTCCCTCTGCCTACCCTGCTGTGTGCGGGATACAGCGTGAAGCTAATTTAATTTTTATTTTAATTATGATTTAACCTATGAGCTACACTTATTTATCCCTTAAGCTTTCTCCAATCACTGTTCCATGATTTCCCTGCTCTATCCCAGCAATCAAGCGCATAGTTGGGGGTGGTTTATTTATTTATTTTTTATGGTCCAACAAATACCTATGTGAGGGCTCTTTAATGAGATGCGGTGTAAACATACGGATACCCTCCTATTCCTCGGAGACTAAGATTTGGGGTGTTTTTTGATTCGGAATGTATTTGCCGATTTAGTGCGTGGCAATTTGTTTACTAGAGATAGTTGTTATTGGGGTTCAAAAAGAGAAAGCGAAACCTTTATAGGTTCACTTTGTCGTCTTTCTGTCCGTTAATCTCGAGATCGTGTGGAGATATCGAGTTGAAATTAATATCTTGTTTTTAGGTCTGTGGCTCTTTGAAAAAAAAATCAAGCTTCTAAGTCAATGCAATAAAAATATACGAGCATTTCTCCATCGGTTTTGTAGTATTTTGTATGAAATTCGCCACGTAATCAAAACCTATAACGGTACTTCCCGTGGACCTATAAATATGTAATTTGGCACGAAATGAAAACTAATAACAACAAAATAAGGGAAACAATCTGAAAAGTGAAAAATTATAGATATTCCATAACTGAAATTATTATAAATTTATATTTGTAGTTAATTTTATGAGTACGTGAGCCGTAAAGTGAATTTTGTCGACTTTTATAAGTCGTACTTCCCCTTGACTTACAATCCTTAAATTCGGTGGACGAGTCCGACTCGCACTTAACCGATTTTTATAGAATGTGTCTTATGTGTAAGAAAATAGATATATATATAGATTTAGTCTATTACGTATATTAAACAGAAATAGATTTTATTATTTGGTTCATCTCACTAATGACTACATTAAAAGTTCAGATTAATATAATTCAGTCATATTCCTTTTTTAGCTCTACGCTGTATACCTCACAGCAGCGTAGGAAGGAGCAACCTGGAAGCCCAGTGTTAAGACACTTCGTTACCCGTTAATACACTTCCGTTACCCACTTTCCCACGAATTTTGATTGATAGAATTCAACGTCTCGCTTTACCTCCTTACCTCGAAATGAAATTAATAAATATTTTTGTTATTCCTCCGAGCGGTAATTGAAAATATGACAGATAGGGTCACTTCTATTAAATCTAACTAATTTATACTATTTTACCAGACAGTTTCACTTGTTAAAGGCATTTTCTATAAATATTTAAACATATTGCACAATATTAATGAATGACACAGTTCAAATTCCTTAAAAATTTAATATAAGCTGGAATTAAAGTTTAACCAAACTAAATAAAAAATCCTTAACGTAATAACATATTCCAAGCAAACAATAGAACTCATTACTTCACGTTTTAGTTCGTTATCACAATTTTGTCAAGCACGTACGCCGTATAAGGCCATACTTATGTATCAGACACTTTTTTTCAAATTATTCTCTGGGATGTGTTTAAACAGGTGTCGACTGTCCTAAATACCGAATCATGAGACGGCAGTCAGGCCGGTGGAGGTGCATTAGTCTTATAAAAAGGAAAAAAAACATAAAATTTAATATATACATAGATATTAAAGAAATGGCTGGTGTACCACTTGTTTATATAATTCTAGTTCTATAAGTACTACAGTACGTAAAACTTAAGGAAACCAATAATTTTCGTTTAATAACCTGTACATAAGTAAATTTCGTAATAGGGGAGACCGGGGACAGTTGACTATAAAGACACGTAAACTTACTGTCATAGAAATCATCACATCTTGAGTTGGTCAGCTATATTATGATGATATCCGTTGTCCCTTTTGCTCAACTATCAGGAATTTAACGTCGCGGAAACTTCCCGTTTTTGGTTTGTGGCGTATTGTTGAAACTAGATACAAGAAATAATATACAAAAGTAACTATTTAGTTTAATTTAGGCCAGTCGTGGCGCAGGGGTACAAAGTGTGACTGTAAATCGACTGGTTGTGTTCGATCCCCACTCGAGGAGATGAAATATTTACTTAAATTTATATTTTTTTTAATTTTTATATCCATTTCTTCGCTCTGGTGTCAAGGCAAAGCGCGGCGTTGAGTTCTGTGAGTCAACACGCAATACCTCAAGAATTCGGCAGAAAGTGGGGAATAGAGTGTCTTAACACTAGGTTCCCTTTGCCTACCCTGCTGTGTGCGGGATACAGCTGATAAAAAAAAAACTATTTTAGTAGTAATTCTATTTGTTACACTATCTTTACTTTTTTAGGTTTTACTGTCATTAGTTGTCAAAGTGTTTAATACGAATAATTGAGTCCCCATTTATGTATTCTGTCTAATTCTTTTTGATTTAGACGCCATTTTACGATTATAGCATATGGCTAAAATATTATATGTGATAATGTTAAACAGTCTTTTCTCCACTTCGTCTTCGTCTATTTTTTTTCTTTACACTGATCGAACCTTTCTATAAAATCTGACGCATGTGTGGTAGTATTAGGCACTCATATATATACCGGTGAGTTTTCGGTACCATCCGCTGTAAAGAAAATGCATTTTTCGATGAAAAACAATGCTCATTACATATTTGTTAGGTGAGTGATATTATATGTTTTAAGATCTACATTTCTGTCGTATATCATAGATGAGAATAGGAGAGAGATTGTGTAATCGTATGTTTAGAAAATTTTAAAACCATAAAGCAGTGAGGCAAGTTGTGGCACAGAGAACTAGGAACTATCTGTGTGGTAGAGTCACGTCGCCAGCAATGGCAACACGCATGGGCAGACTCGACCGGATCATTACCACCCCCGGCATTTAAAACCGGCGTGAAGTAGTGGCTTTATGCGACTGCGTTTCGCATTAGGTAATGCCGAGCTCCGGCGCCCAACCCACCTCGAAGACAAGCAACGCACCTGTAGCTCCTCTGGTGTTGCACGATGTCGTGGGCGGCGGTAATCACTTACCATCAGGTGACCCGCACGCTCGTTTGCCTTGTCTTTTCCATAAAAAAATAGTTATTGAGGCTAAGCGCGCCGTTGACTCCCGCCACTCAACACGCAACGCCTCCAGAATTCGGCGAAAAGTTAGAAACGGAAATGTCTTAACACTAGGTTCTTGGGTTCCCTCTCCATACCTTGCTATGAGCGGTATAAAAAATTAAAGAACTTAAAGTAAGCATAACTTGCTTATTTTCATCATTAGATGTAAATTTAAGTATTTAGATCAGTTAAAATGTGCCCCTGTTATTGACACGAGAAGTCGCATCTCTTCCGCATGCGTCCGACCCGCGATCATATTTGCTTGCTAGACAACTAAGCAAACTACGAAATCCAATTAAACTTTAAACTGGTGCAATCGTGGCGCAGGCGCACAAAGTGTGACTGTAAATGCGACTGGTTGTGAGTTTGATACCGAGTCGGGGAAAATAAATATTTATTTAAATTTATATTTCCGTTTCTTCGCGCAGGTAAAGCGCGGCGTTGAGTTCCGCCACTCCAAAATTCAGCAATAGGGTCTTAAAAACGGAGTGTCTTAAAACTAGGGTCCCTGTGCCTGGTGTGTGTGGGATTTTTGGTGTAATCTGACGTCGAATATGTAAAATGCTTGTTTGTGAATTTAAAGGGGCTTTTAGGGTTGTCTCCTCGGATCCCTTATAGGATCACTTTGGTATCCGTCCGTCCTTCTGTCAAAACAATTTAGTATTTATCATTTAGATCGTGTGGAAGTTTCAAGCTGAAAATAATATTTATGGTTCCTTGAAGTATAGAAATCAAGCTTCTAAGTCAACGCAATCAAAAGATATGAACATTTATGCAATTTTGTTGCATTTTGTAGGAAAATCGGTGCGGAATCAAAACCTAAATAGTACTTTCCGTGGACCTACAGTTACGAAATTTGGCACAAAGTGAGAACTTGTAACACAAATAAAGGTAAAATTCCGAAAAATGAAAGTTAATATTATAGATATTTATAGAAAAAAATCACTATAAACTTATATTTGTAGTTCATTTCATACAAAATAAGTACATATGCCTGCAGACTTATATTGGTGAGTTTTTATACTATACTTCCCTAACGGGAACCTAAATTCCTGAAATAGGTACGAAAGCCTCGGTTAGAGAGTCCGACTCGCACTTAGCCGGTTCTTTTCATCTACAACTGTATCTACATTACTTATGGTCTATTTTAATAACCTTATGTGGTGTTTCTTGGACTTTCTTGGAAACCGCCCAATTTTTTATGATTAACAGAATAGACATCTTCTCATTTTTCTATACTTCTTTAATACCTCTTGCACTTTAGGATCTGCAAAGTTTTAATTTTCTCTAACATCCATAGATTGACTGGAAGAAATCTCTCAGGGATAAGTTTACTTATGCCAACAATATTATGGACTATGTATAAATCTTTGTTAGTAAATATTTATAATTTAACCTATTTATTATAGTGTTTAAGTCGAAATATTTTTACCATTTTTATATTAATCTACGTTAACAATAGAGAAACTATTTTAGAAAACTCTTAAATGTATTGTACTCGAACTTTTAAGACACTGTCCAAACAATTGTCTTGTCCAAAAATTTTTTTTCAAATCTAACTAGAGAAAGTTAGGAGTGTTACGACCTAGCACTAAATGTTATTAAAAAACTTATATAATTATTAAGTAATACTTTAATATTTTCTAAGGTTAATAAAAATAGATATATCATGTATAGACTCCTCCGTTCCCCACTTTCCGCCTAATTTTAAAGCGTGTTAACGGACACTTAGCCCCGTAACCCGAGCGAGATAATAAAAATACTAAATATTTGATTCTCCGAGTGCAAATTGAACCCATAACCTTTGTATTTACAGTTACACCCTTGTGCCATCGGGCTACGACTGCATCGATCGACGAAGCTTTATTTTATACGCTTTACTATTCCAAATGTGTTTCTAACTACATACTAGCCGGTTACTATCACAGTGAAATGTACTGAAGTCTGTCGATATGCACAGCACGCTAGCGACCCGCGCGCGTGTTTACTCGCGACTGTCGGGCACATGTTGAAGCAAATATACGCTTTCGATACATAGATATGTATATATAATGCGATTTGCTTGTCTACTTGTCCTAGTTTACAATGTGCGAAGTCCAAGACCAGTCAGTCAGTCAGGTCAGTGGTTGTTGTTGGATCATCTAAATCTATTACGTTTCTTTAGTTTCACGATGTATCCCGCATCACCAAGGCAGTTGGAGGGAAGCCAGTGTTAATATTAATACACTCCGTTGCCCGTTTTTTCGTATTGAATTCTGGAGGAGTTGCGTGTTGAGTGGCGATACTCATCGTCGTCATCACTATCGTTTGCGTCGATACGCAGAACTTAAAATATTAAAAGTTTCATTTCCTCGAGTGTAAATCGAACCCACAACCTGTCGCGTTTACAGTCGTACGTTTGTGCCCATCACTACTTTTTATAACTATATCTTTTTTTTTGCTTCGCGTATCTGTAGCATATAGAAGGCTAGGCATAGGCAATCGATTGTTAATACACTGTCATTTCCAATCGCATACTTTCTTTAGCTTCAATCTGTATCCCGCTCATAGAAGAGTAGGCAGAGAGAAACTTTTAAGACAATCTGTACCTATTAAGACACTTCCGTTCCCCAATTTCCACCGACTTCTGAAGGCTTTGCGTTTGGCTTGTTTACCAGTGCGAGAAAAAATATTAATTAAGTTCTCCATTGAGGAAATGTAGAACTTAACATTTTCATCAACAATTTCAAATGGGAATCAAACCCACAACCTGTCGCTTGTAACTGGCCTCTATATAAGTTATAAAGCTCCAATTACTCATAGATATCACAAATTCACAGTATCTATCAATAGATAGTGCTGAATGTAATCATTTATATATCCTGCTAATGATTACAGGTCATATTTACCCTCTTGTGCCTTTCATATCTTCGTGATCGCTCTTCCTAATGTATTTCTAATGTTTTGTTAATCATTGCGTTTGGTATTTATATATATAGTAAAGACTCGTATATACATAAATGTATTTGATAAAAATATTTATTTTGGTACTCTAGAACTAAAATATGATGGATTTCATATATTGTGTAAAATGGTTTTGTATGTTAGATTCGAATCTTAATCGTAGATTCAAGAGACCATATTTACAATAATTCAAAATCAAAAGGTAGGCAGAGGGAACCTAGTGTTAAGACACTCCGTTCCCCACTTTCTGCCGAATTCTGGAGGCATTGCATGTTGAGTGGTAGAACTCAACGTCGCGCTTGTCCTCGACACCAGAGCGAAGAAATGGAAATATAAATTTAAGTAAATATTTCATCTCCTCGATTGGGGATCGAACCCACAACCAGTCGGTTTTATAGTTACACTTTGTGCCCCTGCTCCACGTCTGGCCTTAATTCTATATATTGGAAAATCACGATAATTAACGATTACTGTTTCAGATTTTTAAAAAAATGCTGAATCATTTGCCATAAAGTTTATATGGGTAGCGTTTCCAGACGTCCGGATAAAGCTGGGCTAGAATAGGTAGGCTTTTTGATTGCATGTCCGACCAAAATAACTGGTGTCCGACTAGTCCGGCTCTTGTTAGGCTTGTATTGAAGAAGAATTTAAAATTAAAATCGAAAAATTAAATTAGCTTCATGCTGTTTGCCGCGCACAGCAGAATACGCAGAGAGAACATAGTGTTAAGACACTCGATTCACCAGTTTACACCGAATTCTGAAGGATTTCCGTGTTGAGTGGCGGATCTCAACGCCACTATTTGCCTCGACATCAGAGCGACGAAATGGAAATATAGATTTAAATATATATTTCCTTTCCTCGAGTGGGAATCAAACCCACAACTGTCGCGTTATATTCACTCCCTTGTGCCCGTAGCACAGAGGCACAAGGCGGCCTCAAGAACTTAAAAATATTGATAAATATTTAAGTATCTAGAATTTAATTTTGACCGATGACTATTTGACTGATTAATAATTAAGTACCTACTTAAGACTGATTTGACATTGGATTTTATTTATTATTTCATTAGAATTTAACAAGATTTATGATAATAAACAAAAAAATTAAACTCGTATCTATTAATGCTGAGACACAAAATCCTCAATAAGGTAGGGGGTTCGATCTTTCTACCCGAATATCCGGGTCTGTCCGGCTATTAGGTTTGGTGACCTGGTGACCCTATACATGGTGCCTTTGAAAAATGGCTTACCGTACAAAATAAGTATAAATTGATTGAGTAGAGAGATATACATACAAAAAATTATAATGTAAATGAACATTTAATTTTCTGACTGTAAACCGCGTGGTTGTAGGTTCAAATCCCACTCGAATAAATTAATAAATATTTTTTTTGACATTTTCGTAAGACTAAACATGGAGATTATTTAATTTTCTCCTACGGGAAGCTGAATATAGAATATCTTGGCACTAAGTTTTTTATACCTATCCTGCTATATACAGGATACAGTGTGAAACTGACTATATTATTTAATATTAAAAAAAATGATAACTCAGCTTCACGCTGTATCCCGCACACAATGGGGTAAGAGGGAACCTAGTGTTAAGGCTAAGACACTCCGTTCTCCACTTTCCGCTGAATATTTCTAAGCCTCATAATGAAAATATGGCTATAAATACACCCATAAATATGTATTCGATAACTTAAGATGCAGTTTTTTTTTATTTTAGTCTAGACATCCCCTAACATGGGGATAGTAGACTTTTTTCATTAAAAATGATGGTAGGTATATGATGAAGCAAGATCCTTTATAAGATGGCTCCGTCTCATCTCGCGAAATTAAGTTTCAAATATTAAATTCGCTTTGTGAAGAGATAGCCGGCCATCCGAGACAATTTTTAAGAAACGGCTAAATATTTTTTTATCTTGTATTTTTATGTATTTATTATTTTTTTTGTATATATTGCAGTGAAGCTTTCAATAAGCTTAATCATTTTTTAATCATCAAGTTCAAAGACTGTTCACGAATAATAATAAAAAAACAATTGTAGATGTCAAAATAAACTTTTTTTTCACTATTAAAGTCAAGATTTGTGGATGTTTACTAATAGAAATTATCTTTTTTTAGCTTTACGCTGTATTCTGCACATAACAGGGTAAACAGAGGTAACCTAGGAACATAGTGTTAAAACATTTTTGTGGAATTCTGGAGGCATTGCATATTGAGTGACGGAATTCAACTCCCTCCGAAATATAATATTATGGAATATTTCATTTCCTCCAAATGAAAATATGAAATATTTCAATTCTTTCGAATGAAATTATGAACTATTTTATTTTCTCAAGTAGAAATCGAACCCACAACCGCATTCACAGTCACAAGTTGGTGCCACGACTGGCCTCGCTTTCGTTATTTACGATGATGACTAAATATGGGAATAATTGGCAATTGTTTTTGGTTTCACATATTGAATAATTTTTAGTTCAAAATAAAGTAATTTGAACGTGCTATATATAATCTTTTATATTATCACATATTAACTTTCAATACGTTACAAATAAAACAATTAACTATCAAACGCCCTCACATTGTACTAATTCAACACAACGATTTAGAACCACTAGGTCGCGAAATAGGGAGGATTATCTTCTATTAGCAGACGGGACGTAACTGGAGGGGCTCGATATCTATGTTTTAGAATTTATTTAATTTAATTTGACTTTTTTTTTACTAAAAAAAATGTTTATATTCCATCCAAATCTAGGATAGAGACGGCAAAGGAAAAAGTCGCTGTCAGACTAATTTAGTTTTCCAAGTTTTTAAAAATCGTGAATACTACCTAATTTGCAGAAATAAAAGTATTTTTTCCTTTAGTAATTATAGAATAAGTAGCAAATAAAAAAGGGGATATTTTTTTCAGCTTCACGGTGTATCCCGCGCACAACAGTGTAGGCAGAGGGAACATAGTGTTAAGACAATCCGTTGCCTAATTCTGGAGGTATTGCGTGTTGAGTGGCGGAACTCAACGCCGCACTTTTACCTCGACACCAGTCGATTTTACAGTAACACTTTGTGCCCCTGCGCCACGACTGGCCTCAATAAAGGGAATAATTTTTTCGAGGCATTGCGTGTTAGGATGCGGAACTCAACGCCGCACTTTACCTCGTTACCAGGGCGAGGAGATGGAAATATTAAATATTTAAATTCCTCGATAGGGAATCGAACCCACAACCAGTCGCACAGCTGTACGCTAGTGCCCCAGCGCCACGACCAGGCCCAAGCTTCATGCTAATAAATGTGTAATTAAAATAAGCTTTGAAGCAAGTAATATACAGCTTATTGTAGTCGCTGAACACTTGTGCCCGCTACCCATTCTCTCTTAATCGCTACACAAAAGCAAAAGTTTTATTATAAATGGACTGCACTTAAACTATTGATTTGAAAAGTTGCTTATATTTTATGTTAAAAGTTTATAGGTAAGTGAAACATCATATAATGCATCTTTATATATGAATTCATGTATAGAATATGAATTAAGAGGCTTATTTTTTATTTATTTATATACTGTTGTATTATATTTACTCACATTTTAAACGTCAATGTTATTTTTAATAAATACCTACTCAAAAAATAAATGAAGTTAGTAAGGTAAATAAAAAAATGTGTTTCACAACGTATCTCTAATTATCTATATACAAAAATCTAAATCTAATAAGATAAATCCGTCCGCGGTCGGACGATACCCAAGTGGCTTCACGCTGTATCCCGCACACAGCAGAGTAGTCAGGGGTATCTAGTGTTAAGACACTTCATTTCCCGCTTTCCGCCGAATTTGCTACTGGAGGCATTGCGTGTTGAGTGACACCATAGCGAAAATATAAATGTAAATAAATATTTCATCTCCTCGAGTGGGAATCGAACCCACAGCCAGTTGATTTTACAGCAAGGCGCAAGTTCAAATTCCGCTATATAATTTTTTATATCATATACGTTTTAAAAATAAGTTGAGGCCAGTCGTGGCGCAGCAACACGAGGTGTGACTGTAAAACCGACTGGTTGTGGGTTCGATCCCCACTCGAGAAGATGAAATATTTACTTAAATTTATATTTCCATTTTCTTCGCTCTGGTGTCGAGGTTAAGCGCGGCGTTGAGCTCTGCCACTCAACACGCAATGCTTCCAGAATTTGGCAGAAAGTGGAGAACGGAGTATCTTAACACTAGGTTCCCTCTGCCTACCCTGCAGTGTGCGGGATACAGCGTGAAGCTGATTTTTTTTTTAATAAGTATGACTGGTTAACAATATAACCATACGTTAAAATTGAAAAGTCACGTATAAATTCACAGTTTCATATCACATTCAAACTAAAACACAACCAATAATTTATGAAAAGTTTAATATCCTCATACACGTCAGTTAAGATTCGGCAACAGCATTTATCGAGGCTTATTCTTGTAAGCCCCTTCCACTCTCGCGCCCTGCAGCGCTCCTAATCGCCGAACAAAAGCGACGGTTTAGATATAAATACAGATCGTGTTGTTTTCGGTTGCACCCCGTCGCGGGGTCCCTTCGTAATGCCTATGGCGTGTGATGTGACCCCCTGACCCCTGTTCATTGCGATATACACGCTGTACAGTACGGCAAACGAGTCGTCGCGGTGTCTTGAAGGTGGATTTTCTAAACTTTTATCCATTGTTCATCTGAAAAGAATAATCGAAAGTAAGAAAAATCTTAAAATTAAATCTGTGTAGACATCTACAGCTAGCTCCAGAGGCCACGACTTGTTGACCGTAATGTAACTATAATTTCAATCCATTGTAGAGTCGTTCATAGCCGCCTAATTAAATTACAATTGAAATTTAGTAGATATTATAAACAGATTTATAAGATTGTAGAAGTACTTAAGTATTAATAAAAGTTAAAATTTTACGTTTTATGATAAAAATATTTTTTGTTTTTATCCAAAAAAAAAAACTACAATAATTACAAAAGAAAAAATCGGCATACCAAAGTGATGTCCAATCCATCCATACCTAAAAGGGCATTTACACCCTCACAAAAACCCAGGGGGTGCTGCAGAGATTTTCATTGTTCACATCTGATCGAGGATCACGACGGCTTATTGGGACACGAATAAATTATTACATTTTTATTAGGGCGGGCGCAGTACTAGGGGCTACTGGAAAAACGCTGGTGATGATTGTTGATTCAATTACATGTATTGTAACAAAATAGGGGCATCTGTTAAAATAATACGCAATTGGATTTGAGATGCTAAAAAAAGATTTTTTTTAGTGTATGGAAGTCTTTTTTAATTTATTTTACTATTTATTTTAAATATAAATTAGAGGCCATGGCGCAAGGGCACAAGTTTATGAGTGAAAACGTGAAGGTTGTTGATTCGATTTCCACTAAGGGATTGATCGCTTTGGTCACAACAGCGTGGCGTTGAGTTCCACCAGTCAACACGCTATATTTAGATCGAAGTAGAGAATGGAGTGTTTTCATTTTGCTTGAGTGTTTTATTAAAAGAGGAACTGAAAATCAACCGTAGTAATAATTATAATTTCAAACCTCACCTATAATAAGAATTGATCAAACTTATTATTTACTGAAGTTATTGTACCACAAAATATATGCCTACAAAAGAAACAAAATATACGAAATAAAAATAACTACATACTCAAATCTAAACTACGATTAACCCCATATCAAGAATCAAACACCGTACCTTCACCAAACCGTAAAATCTACCTATAAATAATCAAACCAACATATCATTATCAAAATGCTTTAGAGCGAGAGTGCCCATAATGTGAATGTACCGCGGAATTTCATGCACAACTAAATCAATTATTCCATGTTTCAAAACATGCGCGAGAGTCGGACAAAATAGGGGGGCGGGACAATACTTGTCAGCTAAACGCCTGTGGCTACGCTTTTATTATACAGTATGATTTAAAATGTAGAAGCCGTGGGTGGCTGTACGCGTGACAAGATGTGGGTCCAATTCCTAAAATGAAATATTTGATGTTTTCATTTCTTTGCTTTGGTGTCGAAGTAAAGTACGGCGTTCAGTTGTGCGGCTCAACACGTAATGCCTCTAGAGTTCGGTGGAACGTTATGAGCGGAGTGTTTTAACACTAGCCTTCCTCCACCTACTCTGATTTTTTAATATTTATTACTACAATCTCTAATTTAAAATTTTAAAGATTTTATTAGATACGTAGTAAATTCAATTCTAAATTCAATTTTTGTTTGATATATATTTTATTGTCAAATCAATACAAATAAAACTTAATAAAAATATATATTATGAACCTTGTTGTCTTATTTTACTATTATAGAAATATACTTAAAATAATTATTTTAACGTTAATTTGAAGTAAAAATAGCATAAAACAGCATTTTTATTCTGTTTACTTATTTCCAAGGCAAAGTAATAATAAAATTCAATCACCCTGTGTCCGACACAGCTAGCCGCGCTCGCTAATACGCCGAATTGACTGACAGACAGTTAATAAAGTCCTGATATTGCCCATATGTTGTCACCCTTTTATGTATATATATTGTTGCTATTTTGCAAAATAAATGTTGAATAAAATATGTTATTATTTGTGATAATTATGGCGATCTTTGAAAAATATATATGTTTATGTAATATAAGTGATGGCCGTTGGTGAGGCCGCCGTGGCGCAGTGGCACAAGTGTGAGACTGTAAAGGTGGAGGTTTAATTCCCACTCGGAGAAATGAATTATTATTTATTAATATATTTTTATTTCACCACTTTGGTAATAGAAAGCGCGGCGTTGAGTTCCGCCACTCGGCTCGCAATGTCTCGGAAAGTGGGGGAATGGACAAACACTAGTTTCCGTGCCTATCCTGCTATTAGCGGGATAAAGCGTGACGCTGTAATATAATTGATATTTTTTTTGTCTATTTTAGAGACATTGCGTGTATAATATGTAACATTTCCGTGGAGAAATAAATTTATTAGTATCGAACTTTTAAGAGGCTCTTCGCAACTGTGATGACATCAATATTTTTTTTATTGTAGATATTTTTATTGTTATACTAGAGGTAGGCACATCATTTGTTTAAAGTTGTAGCCAGAGGATAATATTTTATTAAAAATATATTATTTTTAATAAAAAGTTGCGACGTTTCACGGTGTCGGATTTGATTCCTAATCGGAAGAATGAATTATTTTCATTTTCTGTGTTAAATAGTGTGTGACGACTCTATGGATTTGTGTTTCGCCAAGCGACATTGGTTCTCGGTTCCTATCCTCTATTTTTTTTCTTAACTATATGATATTAGAACAGGGAACTGATAATGATACATAATCTAAATTACACATATTAATAATATTTCTCAATTAAAATTTAAAATCAACAACATATTTTAATTTAAGGGGAGGTTTTTATACATTAGGGAATAGCAATAAACGCTATTCTCTTAGGATTTACGTAGATCGCGGGGTGCACGCTACTCCGCGGTGACCACTTCAAAACTTCACATTTCGTGTTTGCTAGCCTCTATTTATTTGTAATGGTCCATTCACCTTGTCTTTATAACCTATCTTATCAATATTTGATGACATAGGCTAGCCCTGGGTCACGTTACATTAAAATTTTAACGAAAAGTTACTGTTTTTACTGTACTTGTATGTATTATAAGCACTATGATTGGTAGGCTTACCCTTATCTTTTCCTAAAAATCGATTCGATTTTGTAAAAAAATACTATTTTACCATTTAATAACGCAATTAACTTGTTATTTTGGTTATGTTGCTATTAAACAAAATATATTTTATCTATTATAATTGAAATGGTTCAAAAACCTACGATAAATGAGAAGCCACTCCTTAGTATTTATATATTTCCATTGCTTTGAGAGGTCGCAAGTAAACATACTCCCGATAGGCATTCATTTGTGGGAGCTTATGTGTATGTTATTATTAATTGATCTATTTATTTTAAATTAAAAAAAAAATAAATAAACTTCCCGTTAGCTATATCCCGCATATGCAGGGTAGGCAGACGGAACCTAAAGTTAACTCACTCTCCATATTCCGCCGATTTTTTTGAGGTGTGTTTAGTGGAGGAATTCAATACTCGGCTTTTGCCTTAGTGCCAGACCGAAGAAATGTAAAAAATTAATAAATAATATTTAATTTTGAGGCAAGTCGTGGCGCAGCGGCACGATGTGTGACTGTAAAACTGACTGGTTGTGGGTTCGATCTCCACTCGAGGAGATGAAATATATACTTAAATTTATATTTCCATTTCTTCGCTCTGGTGTCGAGGCTAAGCGCGGTGTTGAGTTCTGCCACTCAACACGCAATGCCTCCAGAATTCGGCAGAAAGTGGGGAACGGAGTGTCTTAACACTAGGTTCCCTCTGCCTACCCTGCTATGTGCGGGATACAGCGTGAAGCTAATTTTAATTTATTTTAATTCAACACAGAGATAAAGAACGATCTTGAAAGAAATATCAAGTAAATACAAAGATTTTTTGGTTGGTTCGTTCATATAATATATGTAACTAATTTAAAAACTGTACAGGAGTTAATATGCAATTATTACAGTTATTTTACAAAGAATATTATGAATCCTTCAAATCAATAATTTAACATTTAAGGCTGTTTCTGAATGAGTAAATTAAATTATTCACTGACATCAGCACATTTAACAGAGTATATTATATAGGTAAAAAGAACATAAAGTTACAAAAATATATACGTGTAATAAATAATTAGCTTTATGTATATTTTATAAATATCAAATATCAACAATGGTCGTATTTTTTTATTTAAAACAATCAAAAATTCTTTGACGATAATGTCGAAAAAAAATCATATTAGAAGTCATTATAGTTGTCAATCAATTCTGCTTATTAAATCAATAATCATGTATTTTAAGCGGGCGAAGCCGTGGGCGGACCGCTAGTATTTTATATATCTAGCAATCAAAATTATGAAAAAAATATTAACAATTAATATGTAAGAAATATACCTCTAGAAAATACGTACACATCTACTCTTTCTGTAGATGTGCTATTTCGAAAATACCACATCTATAGAGAGTTTCGTGCACAAACGAAATAATGCCAGAAAGAGCCGCAAATATTGCATTTTTTTTATTTCTAAACGAATAGGTAATTAGTTAAATTGTTCTTTAAAGTATTGATTTTATTTAAATTGATTGAAGTTAAAAATGATATTGTAGATATCGTCGTCTAAATCTAATCAACCTAAATTACCTGTTTTTGGAGTGATCAACATTGATAAGAATGTGGCGACCGGACGGAAATTGTTAATTTATAATTTGTTTTTTTTTTCTAAACATATTCAAATACTTATAGAGTAAAACATTTAAGAAACTGTAAACGTTTATCTTACATTTAATCGTCGATTTATTTCAACGAAATCAATTAATATTTTTAAATTGAGGCCAGTCGTGGCGCAGCGGCACGAGGTGTGACTGTAAAATCGACTGGTTGTGGGTTCGATCCCCACTCGAGGAGATGAAATATTTACTTAAATTTATATTTCCATTTCTTCGCTCTGGTGTCGAGGTTAAGCGCGGCGTTGAGTTCTGCCATTCAACACGCAACGCCTCCAGAATTCAGCAGAACGTGTGGGGAACGGAGTGTCTTAACACTAGGTTCCCTCTGCCTATCCTTAACTAAACTTAAAAACTATAAATAATAACATAATAACATAATTCTCCATATATCATTAGTAAATGTTCCAATAAAGAACCGGAATAGTTAACAATTAAAATGATCCGTTGCATATATCAACGTGAAACACGACATTAGCCTCTATTAAAGTTTACACAACCTTTATAATTGCCTGCGCTATCCGGTGTCCATTATACAACGTTTACTATTTGGTGCATGTTATAAGAGTTTTATAGGTAGGGGAACCTGGGAACCTAGTTAAAATACTCTGTTACTATTAAGACATTCCCGTTTACCAATTTCGTATTTTGTCTCGTTACTAAAGTGAAGAAATGATTGTTTTTTCAAATAAACGGAAATCGAGCCCACAACCTGTTGTGTTAATCGTATCACGCTTGTGCCCCTGCGACACGACGGTCTCAATTCGTTCTTATAAGATGCCAATTGATTTCTCATGATTTTTATTCAATTTTAATAATTGCGTGTTGTATATTTTTGTATTTTTTTCATATACAATACACACATGATTCGCCAGAAAGTGGGAAACGGAGAGTCTTAACACTAAGCTCCCTCTGCCTATCTTGCTTTATACGGGATACAGAGCGAAGCTAAAAAAAATAATAAACATAAAAAAAATTAACCCACTCTTTTAATACATACATTTGCACCAATTTAATGACAGTTAACCCTAATTAACGTTTCTAGGGAATTCACAAAAAAAAAAACGCTACTCATTTAAACCTCACACTGTAGCCCAAAGAGGCCGCACGCGATACGAAATTGCCGACATAAGCCAGATAAGGATCGGGACACATGGAAAGCTTGTAAAGGCCTCATTTATACCGCATATGTAGTTATAGCTTACGATATTTGCGTGCTGTGGTCAGGCTTTATGGTGTATTCAATTAAAATTGTTCAAATTATGTGTTTCCTTTCATAATGTATTGTTTGTTGATGATGATATTTTATTTTTAACTTTGAAAAGTGTCTCGAAAATAGTGGTTTTCAGCCTTTTTTGAAATATTATCGGGTGTAATACATGCAAGGACTAATTGAAACATAATTTTACAGTAATAATGACATACGTTGTATATTTATTAATGTTTTTCCATTTTGAGGCCAGTCGTGGCGCAGGGGCACAAAATTTGGCTGTAAATTCGACTGTTTGCGGGTTCGATCCCCACTCGACGAAGTGTAATATTTATTTAAATTTGTATTTCCATTTCTCTGCTTGGGTGTCCAGGCAAAGCGCGGCGTTGAGCTCCACACGCAATGCCTCCAAAATTCGACGGAAAGTGGGTAACGGAGTTTCTTAACACTAGGTTCGCTGTGCCTACCCTTCTGTCTGCGGGATACAGCGTAAAGCTGATTTATTTATTTATTTTAAACTTTATTGAAGACTAGTGACCCGGTTACGGCTTCGTCCGCTTGAACTATATAACTATTGATTTACTAATATGCATTAATATCGTTTTTAATAATAATATTATTTTAAAAACAATATCTATTCCTATATTAAAAAGTAAAGTTTCAACTAACTTAATAAAACAGTAATTTGTAGAAATTTTATGAAATAAGATTCTTTAAAATGGTATAATTTTTTAAATTATGAACCGATTGTAAGAAACACTAAATGTTAAGGAAAGCTTGGGTTGAGTAGTTTTGGCGTGAAGGCGTAACAAATGTACTTACATTCACATTTACAATATAATCATATTGTTTCCATACAATAATTAATTTTTAACCGATTTCTGTAAGAAAAGGAGGTTATCAATTCAACTGTATTTTTTTAAATTAAATGTTTAGACTGAAATACAAGTACCTATTTACAATGGTAGTAATTAATTATTATTGTTTCAGCCATCTTCCTGGATTTGAAGAAATGATGAAGAGGGGCTCGTCTGAATCTCAATAACGCTGTAAAGGGCTCTCCAGCAGACTGCGCTACTGCTGAAGCACAGATCAATGACCTCATAGATTCCCTTCTAATAAAAATAAAAAATAATAATTTTTAGTTATAATTAGCCACGAGGCCGTCGTGGCCCAGGGGCACTAGGGTGTGACTGAAATGCGACGGTTGTGGGTTCGATCCCCTATTCTTCGCTCTGGCAACAAGGCAACAGCTCGGCTTTGCGTTCCGCTACTCAAAACGCAAAGCCTCGAAAAATTCGGCGGAAAGTGGAGAACTTAGTGTCTTAACACTACGGGTCCCTCTGCCTATCCTGCTGTATGTAGGATACAGCGTGAACTCGGTTGTTTTTGTTAGTAATTAAACGTGTTTAAAGCAATTGTATTTTTCACGACAATCAAATGTAAACTCTGTCACCCAACTACTCTATACACTCGCTATCGCTAGGGGGTTTAATATTAAAAATAAAATATAAAAGAGGCGATCTCAGTGTAGTGGCTCAGTATTGTGTGCTTTTTAATAAATGCCCGAATCGTTCACCGTTTATATCTGCGTATTTTCTGTTATTTCTGTATGGCGGTTATCGCGTAGATGGTTTTTTTTAAACCAAGTCACACAGAGTTAAATCTTGTTTTTTTTTTTAAAGTTATTTTTACTATTAATTTGTGTTGTTTTTGTTACTGTTTTTTTTATTAAATAATGTAATATCTAGTCTAATTGTGGTACAGAGGCTTAAGTTTGCGGCTCTAAATGTGAAGGGTTTTGAGTTCGATTCTCACTCGAAGAAATGAAATATTATCATTTTCATTTCCTAGTTCTGGTAATGAAGCAAAATACGTCGTAGAGTTCTGCCACTCAAGCGCAATGCCTCCAGAAGTCAGCGGAAAGTGGGGGACGAAAGTGTCTTAATGTGAATGGTATATTTTAACACTAGTTTCTCAGGTTGCCTCTGCCTACTCTGCTATGTGCTCGATATAGCATGAAGCCTAAACAATCTAATATTATTTATCAACTTTTGTAAGAGAAGGAGGTTATTAATTCGGCGGCGTATTTTTTTTATGTTTGTTACCTTGGAAATTTTGACTGGGTGAACAGATTTTTACCATTCTTTTTTTATGTGAAAGCTAGTGCTTCTCGTGTGGTTCCATTTTGAATTTGGTCCATTTCCAATAATAATATCCATAAGAAAATCACATAAGTCTTTAATTCGCATTAAGTATTATGTATTATTAAGTATGTGCGTGACAAATGGACGAATAGCTCAATATCAAGAATAGTTTGTTGAAAGTTTGGTTAGGTTATCATTTTTTTACGATTTACTGCTTCATTCTGTTTTCAATGGCGAATGTGTACCTTCTCTATCTCTCGCCTCTATCTCCATCTCTAAAAACAAACAAGTTATTACTCTAAATATATTTGAGGCTTATACTGTAGAAAATACCGAGTATACTTACTAATAACATATGTTTCTTTTAATTGCATTATATATAAATTATATTTGGGTATAAATAATGTTTGGGTGTAAATTGAGTTCCGCCACTCAACACGCCTACAGAATTCCGCTCAAAACGGGGAACGGAACTGTCTCAATTATGGGATCCGTTTGAAATTGTGGAGAATTCGGGTTTTTTGTTAAAAAATATAAATATTTTCTTGAAGTACAAATTCAAATAAAAACAGCTGATATACGAGTATAATCTCTTGCTTGGCCTTATTTTTTTTACGATTTACGATTTACCGCTTCATTCTGTTTTCAATGGCGAATGTGTACCTTCTCTATCTCTCGCCTCTATCTCCATCTCTAAAAACAAACAAGTTATTACTCTAAATATATTTGAGGCTTATACTGTAGAAAATACCGAGTATACTTACTAATAACATATGTTTCTTTTAATTGCATTATGTATAAATTATATTTGGGAATAAATAATATTTGGGTGTAAATTGAGTTCCGCCACTCAACACGCCTACAGAATTCGGCTCAAAACGGGGAACGGAACTGTCTCAATTGAAACGGAGTGTCTTAGCACTAGGTTCCCAAAATACTCTGCGGGATACAGCGTGAATTAAAAAAAAAAGAAAAACGAAACACCCATCATATTAACAAACACAAAGTGCACATTGCACTCAAAACCGATACTCATAACAACCCAAACCTTTGAAGCGACCACGATGAATAAAACATATCCAAAGCGTTCGTAAAATCAGTACATGTAGACAATTCCCTCAAAGCCGCAGCCTTTGACAGTATCTGAGCACATCAAAGGCCGCCGCTGTTTGCTCCGGCCTCTACAGGTGCTGGCTGTATAGAGAGAATATTGATTGATGCTCACGTGCAACGGGATTGATATGTTGATGAGATGGGACTGTGGTGAAGATGTGGGGGGTGAACAGCTTCACGCTGTATCCCGCATATTGTAAGGTTAGCAGGAACCAAGCAGGAATCAAGTGTTCCCGTCCATTCCCACCCCGGTACCTATCTTTCGTCGATTTTTTTAGGGTTTTGAGCGTTGGGTGGAACTCAGAGCCTCGCCTTTGCATTGGTCCCAGAGCGATGAAAATATTAATAGACAGTAATTCAACCCTCCGAGGTGGAATCGAATTTACACTCGTCGCGTTACGCCCCTACGCTACTGGCTTGTGCCCCTACTCCACGGCGGCCTCAAGATGTTTGGTCAAAATTATGAAAATTTGTGAAACAATATGCTTTTTGGAGGTTTTTGATCCAAGAGATATATCTATAAATAGAATCCAATTTCATAAGCGTGTAGTTATAATAATAAATTAAAGTTACTACAGGTGTAAAGCTATGTTAGTTATATATTTTAAAAATAATATAAGATATAACTCTATTATACTGTAGAGGCAACCGTGACGCAGTGTAAGTAACAGCGTCTCACATTAAACTCAATGGTATTGGGATCGAGCCCACTCAAAGACACTCATTAAATTTAAATTATTTCAGTTTCATTGAATGATAATGTTTAAATAATTTTAAATATAATCATTATTAGCACGAGGATTAAGTCTCGAATACGTATGGAAAGGGGAGAAAAGAATTGACTAGGTATCGACTCTTCACACTTACGCTGCTTTACAAGAAAAATGCATAAACATAATAAAATACTTTAAAGCTATAATATAATAAGCTAACATAAAATAAAACATATCTATATCCGTTTAAAATTATGACAAAAAAAACCAAAACGTATTACATTATAATTGAATAAAAAAATATTTAAAGTTCTCAGAGCACTACGCCGTGACCGAAGGCTGGAGGAGTTCCTTTGAATGATTAGCATCCTCATTACGGCGAGTGGATTAGCACCTTGTTGCAGCCACTTATTGGAAAAACGTGAGGACGTCATCAGCTTAAGAGGAACTATGTCAAGGAGGTGGATATTATACTGTATGATGACTTCGAAATCCTTGGTTTTCTTAAATATAAGGTTTTTTCTTAAATAACACTTAAACGTCTTAGGCACAAGGGTGTGATTGTAAAGCGACGGTTGTGGGTTCGATCCGAGGTGGCGAGGCAACCAATTATTATTAATTCATATTTTTATTTCTTTGCTTTGGCACCAGAAGACAAAAAAGGCCAGCGTTGAGTTCCGCCACTCCATACGCAATACTTCAAAAAATTCGGCGGAAAGTATCGACCGTAATATATTAATACTACGTTCCCTTTGAAAATGGTAATGGTAAAATATCTCAAAAACGGCTTTACCGATTTAAATGCAGTTTTGTGTATTGTATTTTGCAAGTTTCCTAAGATTTAGAGGTTAAAAAAAGGTTATGTACTGTAACTGATATCCCAAACTCGTTTGAAAATATTATTTAATAAATAATGCCTTGGCTCGTGATGTGTCTAGTGGTTAGAATCGTTTATAGTTGTGATCGTGAAGAACCCAAAATCTTTTAGAGATTCAGAGGTAACAGTATTAAGAATTTTATATTATGCCATTAGAAGGTATCGCTTTAAGATATTTGCCATCAGAAGTTGTTCTTGTGTCAGTTATTTAGATAACTGGAAACTCGACAATATGACATTGTCATAACTCAAAGCTCGTCCGAAGAAAAGCCAAGAGCGCGTCCTATCTTCCTCTCCACTATAACTGCGAACTAGTTATAATAAAAGGAAGAAAGAGTACGGGCACCGCCCCGCCCTACACCGTGAATTCCTACCAGACTGCGGCTGCAACAGTCTTATTGAACTCTCCGGGACGTTTGTGTGTGATCTTTCCGAAGGTACTTGTTACGCTTGTTTATATTAAGATT